>LQRL01016579.1:27943-38085 GCA_001703475.1 Hydroides elegans | reverse complement strand
TGCAGATTGTTAAATGGTTCATTTGAAAACTAGATAATGAAATGCCTATTGCCTTTTCGGCCAAGCGTAAACCTGGCATTATTTATTAAGATTAATATTGAATATTGATAAATAACAGTGAAAAAACACCAAGTTAGGCGGAAAATGGCCACAAGCTGAAAGCTTCCGCCAAACGTAAACAGGAACAGTATTTCTGTATAAAGGTTCCTTAAATGAGAATTATAATGAAAATGATGAATTTATTTAATTATTGATATGAAATATTTAGTATAGAGAAGAAATTGTTTATTTGCATCAGAATATTTTTGAGTAAAAGTCATCATTTTGCGATATTATTCAAGCTTTTCATGTATATTTGAACAGTAAATAATCGTTTGCCAATTTTAAATGTCTCCATTCACCCATAGATTTTGATGTTTAGTTGCAATGATATATATGTAAATTGATAACAGTTAGATATATTCAAGCGTATGCTACTTATTTTAATGCTTTAAAATTTTCGATTTTGTTTATTATTACAGGTACAACAAGAGGCCAAGTTCCTATGCCAAAAGATGAAACACGATTTAGAATTATTCAGCATTTACGAACAGCTTTACCCGGGTGCTATAAAGCTGGTAAAATACGAGGATTTGACACGCGAATCGAATTTAGTATCAGAGAATCTATACAATTTCATTGGAGTACAAAGACCTGAAGCAATTAAACAATGGATTCTAGCATCTCAGGTTAAAAACCAAAATGGTGGTGAACACGTGTATTCCACGAATAGGGCGAATTGGACTGCAAGTATTGATAGATGGAGAAATGGTATATCAACTGAAGATGCGAACGTTATGTCAAATGACTGCAAAGATGTGTTAACAATGTTAGGATACCCAATAACATAGTTTTTGATAACTATGATAGCATCGAAAATGAGATTATTATGAAATTGATATAGTAGTTTTGAGCGTTGAAAGAATCTGAAGCGATTAAAAACTGGATTCTAGCATCTCAGTTGAAATACGCAAATGGTGGTGAACACGTGTATTCCACCAATAGGTCGAATTGGACTGCAAGTATAGATAGATGGAGAAAAGGTATATCAACTGAAGTCGAGAACGCAATGTCAAATGACTACAAAGATGTGTTAACTATGCTAGGGTACTCATGAATGTAGCCTAAAGATATAGTATATAATATTATTTATATTGCAAGTATTGATAGATGGCGAAATGGTATATCAACTGAAGATGCTAACGCTATGTAAAATGATTGTAAAGATGTGTTAACAATTTTGGTTACTCAATTAAATAGCCTTAAACTATATTTATTTCGTTTTATTTTGCGTTTCCTCTATACCTCAAAGATCATATACAACCACTTGATATCAGAATGAAATCAAACAAAAAAATCAAACATGTATATGTCATTGTAGAAGGCTATTTTCAAGATACTTTGAAAGTGCCGACATGTTTATTTGTCTTCCTGTCCATCTCTCTACCTGTCGACCACGTACATGTCGATGTTGAAAGATATTTTAAAGATACTTTGAAAGTACCGACCTGTCTCGCTGTCTACCTGTCCACCTATCTACATGTCTACAATATGCATGAGAAAGTAGATTTTGTAGTACTTTTTTTGTGCCAAAATGTTTTTATGTCGAGAAAAATCTTTCTTTTACCAATTTACCTTTTCAATACTCTTATTTGCCGATCTGTCTTTATGTAAAAAAAAAAACATTTTTTTTTTACAAATCCATATATAAAAATATTCCTTTTCTTTATTCCTGAGTGTAAGTGTGTGGGGAATTCTGAAGTCGTTCCGTCCGTTTTTGGCGGAGATAGAGTCATGGCAAAGTCACCTTTTTTTGAAGAGAACATTAGTTCGACGTGGTTGTGACGTTCAATTAACTCCAAATAACGTGCCAATGACGTCTTTAGCATATCTTCACAGGCAACGGAATTATGAAGGCCACCATACGACCTTTTTCTTGGAAAAAGTGTTAATTTAGGCCTAAAATCACTAAATACATGTATATTGAAATAGACAATATAATCATATATCGAAAAGTATTGTTTCTTCTATAAAAAGGTTACCTATTTTTGTAAATAGGTCTTCTTATTTCGATCACCTAGATAACTATATAACTTTTAAATGTGACGACCTATCATTCTAGGATGTTCAAACCACTAGGATATCATAAAACATATAATTGCATTTTGTTCGTGTCAAAAATTTCGATATTTTGATTTTAGCCCTTATATTGATATTATATATTTGCTTGATTCATCATTCATCTGAGCAAACAAAATGGCATCATTAAAAATGATTTCATTTTTGTTGATATTTTCTCATCATTTGTGTGCTTAATTTACTTTCACCTGTGTAAGCTATTAGATTTTTCTAAACAACGCATTTAAAAGCATATAGCGTGACGATTATCGTACTTTAAAAATAACATCTCATATTAGAGTCTACAACATAGAAATGTGTTATTTGTTATATGGGTTATGTCCAACGTGAATAAATCAACTATTGCATTTTCCATAGCATATCGACATACGTGCTAGGTATATACCCGAACAATAACATGGCAATAATTCAAAATAAGAGTGTAAAGAAAAATGATAAAATGCCATCCCTAGAAAAAAAATGTCAAAAACCGGCGTTTTGTGTTTTTGTCAGGAGATACTTATTATATGTTTTTAGTTTTTTGCTGGTGTATACAATTTATAGTCACAGTCCGAATAACAAAATTATATACCAAACAGTTTTTAATCAAATATTTAGATATAACAGCTTAACAATCGCTATTATATTCGTGCCGATTAAAATATAAAAAAAACCTTTTCATTCATGCTGGACATTACCCAAAAAAAGCATAAAAATCACGTATCTGCTGCAATCTGATTATGTTTAAATCATGAAATGTTTCATAAATATATTTAGCTATTTTCAACTTGAATCATGTTTCTATTGACATGATTGCCTAGTTTCTGTTTAAGAACCCGTCGGTCTAATTGTTTTTAACGTTAAGCATCGGTTTGTAAAATATGGATAACACTTAGCTAAATGAATGGACAGGTGCTCCTGAAAGACACAGGCTCATCATTCAATATTTTTAAACATGACTTTTATAATTTGATTTAATGGAAAGGCACGTTCATCCGAAACACAACCAAAAAAGCTCGAAAGCGTGTTTGTTATGTTTTTTGTTTATACTAATTTCACTCGAAGAAATAAGCGCGTAATTTGTTTGTTTGAACTATGCGCTTTTTAATTGAGATGAAATCGGTATAAAAACATAACAAACACGCTTTCGAGCTCTTTTTGGAATATTTTGAGTGAACGCGCCTTAATGGAAATATATTATTTTCACACATCAGCGCACATATACCCGACCGCACCTTATGAGAACCGAAAACAGTCGACATGCATCCGTTTATAGTGAAGGGTTTTCATGCATAGATTCTAGGTCTTCTTCGAATTATTTCCAAATGAATTGATCGAACACAGTTTAAAAATATTATGTCATGTTTTATTGTATTCATGGAATTATCCCAAGGTGTATCATAACTACATGTAGACTTATATGGCAAAATTAGTTTGTATATGATCAAAACTTATAAATAAAAAAACTGTGTATACTTTGAATACTAAAGTACGGTTGCGTGACAAATTAAAAATGATAAGGAATAATGCATAAACATGTATGACAAGCTTACTATTGCAACGCAAACATACTTAATTTGACTGAAATGAATTCTGAAATATATTTTGAAAATAAATGTTCAATTATGTGAAAATATACAAGTTTGATACTATGATAGAACTTTAAAAATATGAAAGGATAAAATGAATAAAGAGTTGAAAGTTTCATTTTGTTATCTAACTGATTTATTTATTTTCATCTTGCTGTGATGATAACATTTTAAACTAACATACGAGTTTCGTCAAGCAATAAGTGCTATGATGACACAAACGATTTATATGTGTATAGATAATACAGCTATAAAATATAGAAACGGATAAAATGTACAGTTATATATACAATTTCGTTTTCATAATTTTGCTAGCTATATCTATCATGTTGTATGTACATGTATTTACCTTAAGCGCTCGCTATGGAACACCAACGGTCCGAATCAACAATAACACCGACTCTGACCGGATAGGATCTTATAGTAGAAATATCATCAGAAATAATGATCATGAATTTGATCAAAAACTAATTGATACTCAAAATATCGACTCACGATTTAATAGCATGGCCCATGGATGGACATTGGATAGTTATATTCTATACAAACTAACACATCATGGGCCGATCGAGCAATACTTTAATTTCACTGCTGGAGCAAATCATTTCGCCATTATGCAACAGAATTCTGGGAGAATGGGTAACTACATGACCCAAACTGCCATGGCAATAACAATCGGATTAACGAACAACTTGCTACCCATTTATAATGATTATGGTCCACCGTATAGCACATTTAGCGGTCGGTTTCGTCAATATGCAAAACAACATAATTATCATCACGAACTGCCCTGGAAGGATATTGATTTAGGATGGGGTACGCAATGTGACCCTAACATATACAATTTGTCTATTTCAAATCCGGAACAGAATCTAAAAATGACGACTTTTTTCATGTGTCCTGAATTAGTGGATAAATATCGGGATCTACTTCTGTATGAGTTCACATTTGAAGACCACATCGTTAATAGAGCGGCGCAGTTTTTTAATCAATTCAAATCACGTATAAATAATGAAACGGTCTTAGTTGGGATACATGTACGCTTGGGTGACTATATGACACAAGCCTATTTCGCAAGAGGAATACGACCGCCGACGCGATCCTATTTTCGCAATAGTCTCAATTACTTTATCGAAATATATGGGGATAATATCCTGTTTATCACATGTGGTAGGGATCAAGCCTGGATCAACGAAACAATCGTTCCATTAGATCATCGAGTTGTCGTGAGTAGAGAGGAGTTAGCTGCTGTTGATATGGCGATATTACAGGTAAATACAAAACCTCATCATGACCTCATACTGAGCTCATATTAGTACAATTTAGACTGACATGAGCTCATGATGAGGTTTTGTGCAGTCGGTATATTAAAGGACTTAGTGCAAAAGATTGTTGGGGTATAAATTACAAATACATGCACAATCATTGTATGTGATATATGAACTATCCCTCTCGGTAAAACAACATAGGCGTTCAGAGAACGTACTAGTTTGGGCTTAAATGAAAGTTTTCCGAACGTCCTTTTCATCGCGGATTAAGAAAAAAAAGTTGCACGGACGCTTCGTCTGAGTTGAACGTCAGACACAAGACGCATGAATTGGACGCTCATCCCACACCAGTACGTCCTGAAAACTTTCACATCGGCACGAAACTATTTTTTTTTTCTAACTTCAAATGTGACGATTAATGGACGATATAGTAAGCTAAATAAATTAACACCATTTAAGTGTTGATGAGTTAACAAAATGTATTCAGCCGTTTCCATGCAAAAATGTTGAAAAGCTCGATATTTGCTTGAACAGAAGGGACTAAATAGCTATGTCTTTACACAAAAGTGGTTTTCGAGCCTTCGGTTCTCGATCTTTTATATTGTGTTCTTTTTATTTGTGTGAACGCGGTCTTAATGCGCGTTCACCCGAAATAAAAGCGCATGATTCTGAGTGAACAGAACAAATAAACTAATATTGCAATTTTGAACTGTTGAACATTTTGAACATATGCGCACATTGTTTTGCGATTATTCTAGCAAAACCTCATCATGACCTCATGCTGAACTCGTATGAGTGAATAAAAGGTCTGTATGAGCTCATGATGGGGTTTCGTGTGATTGATGGTTCGGACAGGAGGAAGTGTCTTTCGTGTATTTTATATTGCAATTTACCAAGTTTCAAATCTTTGATCGAACTTAGAAAAATGAACTACAATAAAGAAGTATTAGCTGGAATCGTCAGGAATCATTTTCCCCAATGAAAGTATTTTGTTAATAAAAAGATGAAACTGATCTCTCATATGCCTTGAATATGAAAGGCATATCAATTTTATGTAATAGGCACATTAATTTCATTATACACTCTTTATTTTTATACATTACAGGCCTGCGATCATCATATTCAAACACACGGCACATTCGGCCACTGGGCGACGTTTCGCTCGAAGAACGGTGACGTCATACGTATGGATAGAAGCCTAAGACATAAAGTTGTTGACAATCTATTTAATATCACCAAGATTGCGGGGCGATTTATAAATATGGCCATTTATAATAGCGAGAAAGACGTTGAAGATTTTAAGATATACGCGGCAACCAAATCCTAAATTTTGACAATCGATTTTATATCACCAAGAGCGGGCGATTTATAAATATGACTATTTATAACAGCGAAAAAGATTTTAAGATATACGCAGCCACAAAATCCTAAGTTTTTACAATTGATTTGATATCACGACGAAAACAGGGCGAGTCATAAAAATGACCATTTACAGCAGCGCAAAAGACCCTAATGATTTTGAGATAGCCTTCTACAAAATAATGATTTTGTTGCTCAAAAGTATTTAACTATATTGAACAATCATATCTGTGTCTGCTAGCAATTGCTTGGTTAGAATTTCTATTTGTATGGCCAAACGTCTTACATATTCCCCATTTTCGTTGTCACTATGTTCTCCCAATATAATAGAAATCTTTGTACGCTATGATAATTGTTATCGTTGATTTTATTTTGTAATATGTGGATTCATGTCGATCAATTGCGAGGATCAAGAACATCCGCAAAAAGCAATAAATGAGTAACACTTTTATGCATGTAATGCAATTTTCAACTTGCTGATTCTAAAAGTTCTTTATATAACAACTGTGATATATGGCAAAAATAAAATGATTCTAGCCTGGTCAGTCGTAGAAAAGGGGAGTGTATATGTGGCAGCGAAACTTTAATTTAAGCGAAACTATAGTTTCGCTAGTGAAAGATTAATTTCTTTGATGATTTTGGTAAAAATAGTCTATTTAAGCTATTAAAACAGCCAAAATTAGGATTTGGCCAAAAATGATTATGTTTAATGTATCTTTTGATCCAATTATGTGTATCAGTGACATAAAGCACACTCACAGATAGGATTATCCGTGAGTTGAGTCATGAACTGAACTCGGGGATTAATCGGCTTATTTCGATTACATTATTGAATGGAACTCAATGAAAAGCTTTGGACAGATTGGTTAGATGACCCATAATATATTTCTAAACATATGTTTAAGATAAACAGTGATTCAAAGCCTTATATATAACAGTTCGACATAAAACACCTACGTGATCCGAAAAATTAATCTTTCGCTTGCGAAATTAAAGTTTCGCTGCGACATATACAGGTTCAGTATGTCTCCACATTTGGAGTAGTCACCGTCTCGGAAACGATGCCGAAAGCGAAGAACTGCTTCTCCGTTTATTTTAGAGGGTTGAGTGGTTTTGTATCTTGAGTAGCATTTATATTTGAAGTGGAATAAAACAGTTACAAACAAATTATTGGAGTTGTATTTATACTTAAACAAACAAGTACATTACCTTATGAAATACGCGTTTATCAAAATCTAACAAGCTAGATTGGCAAGATATAACGTCTGTGAAATGCATTTTATTTGATTATTTATACGATTTGCGTATGCAATTATTTATTAATGAGTGATATTTCAATATTAAATAAAAATAGATAAAATTATAAATCTTCCGCATAACGTATTATCGCATATATTTGATACAAAATGACAATTATTATTTAGGCAACAAGTTATTTTTCGTGAAAAAAAAACAGTTCTATTTTTTCAAACATCTTAATTTAACATAATTTCTGTTATATTTTTTATTAAATTTCACTTCCGGTCATCAAATTATTTACGTTTTTAATATTTGAAACAGGATAATATGGAACAAAAAATGTAACGTGCTTAACGGAAACATTGTTGCATTTCATGATAAAAAAAATACACTTTTAATGTCAATATCAATATTTTTTCACAACTATGACCATCAACATTTTTGTTTAATTTACCAAATGAAAATAATAGATATATGTGGTGTTTTCTTAGCCTTAATGAATGCAGGATAACCAATCAAAATTAAACACATATTTAAGTGTTGAAATAGGGTGCGTAAACTGTAAGTGATGGACTATTTATATTATTACAACTCAAAACCACAAAGGCACACTGTAGGATCACGAAGAGCACCCCGCGAGCTGTTCCTCCCAAAAAAGTTGTTCGCCACCAATTTCCAGCTGGCTTGGAAATTTAGAGAAAATTCATTCTAGCTTGGAGATTTTAGTAGTTTGAGGAACACCTTTTTCGATTATTTCTTAAATTTCACAATATCTAGCGAGAATAATTATTTCAAAATCTATTATAATTGCTTACAATCGTCTAATAAACTGTACTGAGCAAGATATGATACATAATTTTGCTATATTATCAATTCGATTTTCAGAAAAGGTGTTCCTTTTCTGTTCCAAGATGGCTAGAAAACAGCCCAGCTGGCTTGGAAAAAAGTAACACCTTTTTGCAAAATATAATTGTTCAAAAACTATTTTTGTTGTTGTTATTCGTCATTGTTATGTTGTCCCAAAGATAGAAGAGAATAAGATAGGACAGCTCCATTCACTGCTATGTTTTTCGCTACTTGTGTGTGCATATGCGATAAGGCTGGGTAGATCCAGAAAGCAGTGTGTATTTTAATGTGATATAGGCTAAGTTTTAAGCTTTGATTTAGTGTTTTAGCAATGAAAACCACCTGTTTTTAATGCTTTAATAAGTGATGTTGGCCCTTCACCATACATGATGAAGATAAATAATTTGATTATGCATGTTACAGCTTCAAAATCTTACGATTTCTTGACATATACTTCGAACGGATTACTTGAATTTTTTTTAATTATTCTGTGTATTCTAAAGATCAAGCACTTATTCGAAAGAAATTTAAAGTTACTTTATCTCACATTATCACATTCCAATCTAACCATTGAAACATAAATGTTCATGTGATTTTTGATTATGTTTTTGGGGTAAATTCGAAAAAAATGCGACAAATAAACGCGCACAATCCTTTAAAATGACTGGAGAAAATCAATGAAGGGTATCGAGTCAACTCGTAGACAGACCGACTCGTAGACAGACCAACTCGTAGACAAAATGTCGTACTCGTAGACAAAAAAAATAAGTCAACTCGTAGACACGAAAAGTCAACTCGTAGACACGAAAAAACCAACTCGTAGACACCCAAAAAGTCAACTCGTAGACATCCAAAAAGTCAACTCGTAGACAAAATTTATTTCGGTTTACTTTGGTGGCATTTAGAAAAAGGTTTTATCTGTATTTTGATTTTTTTCTCAGAATTTCAATAGCAGCATTTATGTTCTTATTTGGTATATTAAAACTAGACAACTCAATATGGTGTCGGATACCCCTTCACAAATCCCACCTTGATGTTAATGACCGTGTCAGGTTGCCGTGGAGATCGCACAACTATTCATTCCATGCGAACCGACAACTATTGATGTCTATAAATCGCATTGAGTAAAGGGTGGAGGGGGAGAGAGATGGGAAATAATAAATCACATTAAAGTCTCACCCACGTCGTCATTCAATCCATTTGTGTATAAATAACTTGATAAACTAAGACTAAAAAGATCCGGAAAGATAACTATTTTAAACCTTCAAAATAATAAAATATATATTTCTAATGCCACCAAAATAGACCGAAATAGAACTTAATACTGCTATTGAAATTCTAACCGAAAACAAATCAAGTCGGAGACAAACCTTTTTCTAAATGCCACCGAAGCAAGCCGAAATGAAACTAAGTGCTGCTTCTTAAATTTCCACCAAAAAAAGTCAGGCCGTAGACAAAATTTATAAATTTGACCCGTTGCAACGATAAATTTTGTCTACGAGTTGACTTTTTGGGTGTCTACGAGTTGGTTTTTTTTCGTGTCTACGAGTTGACTTTTCGTGTCTACGAGTTGACTTATTTTTTTGTCTACGAGTACGACATTTTGTCTACGAGTCGGTCTGTCTACGAGTCGGTCTGTCTACAAGTTGACCATAATCCCAATAAAGGGTGAATATGTTGTCGT
>LQRL01016579.1:4788-27749 GCA_001703475.1 Hydroides elegans | reverse complement strand
TATCGTCTGTTATTAAGTTATTTATTCAACTTTTTGCAGTTCTGTATCTTTTGGAAAGAGAGAAACAAGTTTATTTAAGGTATCAACATAGTAATTACTGACAAAACAAGCAGAATAAACAATCTTAGTTTTAGTTTCTTTCCAAATTAATTGTGTTTTTGAGCGTAACTTCATAGGTTAACACATGTCATGTACATGCACTGCTATGTGGATCACGAACCAGCCTTATTTTGCTGCGGGAGAGAGTAGCCTGTTACACGAAAAGCGCTTACTGTCCCATCTTGTACTCTACTATCTTTGGTTGTCCTCAGTTGATTTTACAACTTTTGCAAAAAAAATATGTCGTGAGGTGCCCTTCATTCATGTATATAAAACTGAAAGTATTATATCAGTTTTAACATGATCGTTTATACAACGTTACTTCCGAGCATGGCGTTGTGACGTTATTGCGCAGTTACAAAAACTTTATTCCTACGTCCGCAAAATGCCGGGAACGTTAAATATACCTATCTATTACGTTTTGCCAATATAATAATTTCCGGATTGTTTTTCTTTTTTTATCTAATATGCTACAAATGTATCTGTTTATCTATGAGTTTAAATTATTCAACATCACATTCTATCTTTTATTCTATCGATCTATTTATCAACTTAGATGTGTTTCGTGAATAGACTCATACAGCTCAACTTCAAAGCCAAATCCAGCTTGAGGAAAAGCGAGAGCGAGTGTTTTGTGTATTCGCTCTCGGTCTCACTCTCGCTTCAGTTTGAGCGCATTGGTATATAATAGTGTGGCACAACAATTCCATCGCTCCTTTAAGTTTAAATAAATTGCAATGCAAATTTGGCAGTGAGGAAAGGAGATATAAAAAATCAAAGCTACTAATGATGACCTTATTTGCTTATCTTGTTTGATAGAGTACCATATGATGCACTGGCATCAGACCCATTGATTTTAGTATATAATGTTTTATAAAGTTTTATAAAGTTTTGAAACACATTATATTTATATAATACAACTAAGTAATGTAAACATTAGGAATAAAACTCGATCATCAAAATACTCATTTCAAAGCTTTATTTAATATCTAATGCCTCAATATTCAGTTATTAGTCACAATCAAATGTTGTTCTTAATAAATGTTTTATTTTGGGCTAATGAATCATTAAATATTTAATCACACAAAAGTCAGGTATTTAATTATCATTTGCAACAGCAAGTCTTTCATTGCTTTAACGCAATATAAATATATAATGTCTAACGATAAAAAGTAATCTTCAACAAATGCAATCTAACATGCTATTAAGCTAAATGATTATAATACATAAACAAATCACATGAATATTGAATGCCAATTGTACACACAATCAAATAATTAAACGAGACCTTTGGTATTTTGATTTTTTTGAAGCGACATGCCGAATGGAGGTATTAATAGACAAATATTTCAATGCTGTTTCAATTATTTGATACATATTTTTTAAACTTAATATGCATAACCGCAAAGTGCATAATTCGTTTATCTTTAAAACAATGGCGAGCATGGGGTGTACATTTCAAAACAGCCCGCATAACATGATCGTATCAGGAGCATCATATATAGATGTCACAAATCCTTGACCGTTGGTTTCACAGTGTCTTCTAACAGGATGTGTGAAATACAAACGCTTTCGGCAAGGGTTTGCCGGGTTAAGTAAAGCACAAGTCTGCACACCTAAACTATTTTGTGCAACTTTCTAAAATATTTATGGTATTTAGGATGTGTTTAAAGCTTTATATATGTTTTATGAAACCTCAGCATATTATACATCAAATTACATCTTCAGTTGTATTAACGCTAAACATAAAATATTAAATCAGAACCTTAGAATACCCTAAAAATGGTAGAATCCCGACCTACACGATTCGCTAAGAATTGGCAGTTTATATTTGGTTAGGCTGCCAAAACAGTGTTAAAATAATAGATGTTTATTCACGCAAAATATCTTGCCGTTCAAATTGAAGTTAGTCAATCGCCCCATCGCAACACATGTGTAATCCATTGCTCAAAAAGGGAAATATAAAAAAATGACTGGTTTGATTTTAGCTACCTCAAAAATTTATTCTTTTCAATTCTTGAAATGATAGTCAACAAATGCAGTTTCTATTGCTTTCTACTTTCCACTGCTTTTTTTAAAAATCGAATAACCATATCAAATCTTAAAACATCTAAGAAGAAATCGCGAAATAGGAAATTCAACTTTACAGTGTCATGTTACTGATTGAATGGTGTTGTTATTCAATAGTAAGAACTATGAATCATGAACGTGAAACATGTTATGCATGAATGTATTTATAGTAAAACAAAGAAAGTGACACATATCGTATTGAGAAGCATTTTTTATTTAGAATTTGCAAAAATGAACACAAGTGTGTTAACATATTATTGTCTATGCTAGTTAAGTTTAAAGCAACATGCATAATTTATACTTTAAGCACTGCGAGTAATGAAATAAATAAATTCAATAAATGTTGTGACATTACATGTAGCATTTGTTTAAACGTTTAGTTATTATTGATTAACTGAAGCATTATCAATGATGACGAAATTTATGTATATAGATTGAATAATTGAAACAAGATATATTTATCAACTATGATTATCAAACAGGTAATTTACGTGCAATAAGAAATAGACAATCAACAATCTATAATTATTAACCTATATCCCGATTCTATAAGACGATTTATACTTTAAGACGCTCTGAAAACAACAATTTTATTATTTCCACTTTTCAATTATTTTTTTTTTACATTTAAAGTTTCATCAAAGGATGGTCTTATCTTTGTTTAAGATTATGTACTAGACAAACTTAAACGGCATATTAAAATATTATATACTTATTAAAATATATAAATATAAAAAAAACGCATATATAGCGACATATTACTCTAAGATGGATAACACGATATTAAATAGAAATCAGAAGAAGTCAGAACTAACTTATCTCACTTGAATAAACAAAAAATGATTAAGCTTACTTACAAAGAATTTATTGTTTGTATATAGCATACATTAATTAAGTCAACGTTAAATTATTATATTATTTAATGTTACATGAATATAGATTATTTAAAAGCGCTACCCAATTTATCCTGTGAAACTATGCAATCCGTTGTGTAAATAAAATTGTAAATAAATGTATTTATTTATTGTTTCCTAATTTAAGTTATAATTGAAATTGATATAATATTTGCACCACAATGAGGATCAGAAATACATTAGCATATATCTTATGATTAAATGAATTATATCAATGGTATAAATGGTGATATATCTCGATCCGCTAATGATTATTTTTCAAATCTTTATTAACACTTTCTTGAAATGTATTATCATTCGGAAGTTAACCCTTATGAAAGTTAATCCGTACTGATTTAATTTATCTAAAGTGTGTTCAACAACACTCCCGTGAACATTGTGAATGGTCCAAGGTCATGTCCATAGACAACACCACCATTCAGATCATCTACCTCAACCCACACATTTTGATTGGCATCACAAATGATTGCTGTTGTAATTGAGCTTTGGTCTCCTTCGGATATAGCGCCATCGCTTTCATCTTCGCTATGAGACCAGGCCATTACTTCTCCTACTTCCACACCTTCTAACGCTATAGCACATTGTATGGGATTTGATACAGTATTAGGTTGCCGTAATGCAACAGAAAATAAATACAGACCCCGCTTTGGACAAGTGAATTTGCTTGTTGGTGGATTGAAGTGATTACCAATGTTTGTGATAACCTCGTCAAAAATGATGGTTTCTTCTTCTCCATAAGTTCTGGACGACTTCGCATACGCGGTGAAAGCGACCACTGTGTTGACAGCGTCTGTGATTATAAATCATCCAAATGACATATCAAAACCAATTCTGTTAGTAAAATATAATAGGAATACGTCACGAGATCATATATTAAAGGGAATTATAACACTCCGTCTGCGAAATCTGACCGAACCCGAAGGATGAGTTAAGACTTGGCTGACAGAGTGCTATAATTCCCTTCAATATATAATCGAGTGGTGTCTCCGCTTTATTGCATACATTCCGTAAAGAATAATCAATTTAAATACATTAATTACGCAATTCATAAGCAGCTGGCCCCGTTAGCTCATTTTGTTAGAGCATTGGGCAAGCACATCGTTTGTGTCATTCGCACTTAACACTGTTTGTTTACATTTTTGATCACTGATAACTCATTTATTTTTCGACAAAACATCCAAAACAACATGTCAAGATTAGTCTATAGTTTTTATGATTTAGTCATTGTTTCACGTATTTCATAATTGAAATGTCATAACTGAGCTCGATTTGAAACGCATTTAATTGGCTGATTTGCTATGATAGGTGGGTCACCGGTTCGAATCCGAAAAAAAGCATAACGAAAATAGTTTTTGTATGTCTTCATACATTATTTCAAACTTGATATTTAGTATTTTCTTATTATTAAACATATTTGTTTTGATAATAATTACAAGGTTTATCCACCAAAGTGTTTATTTTGATCATCAAATATGTTCACTCGCGGTATATTAACGCATCAAATCTAAGGCGCCAAGGCAAACATTGTTTTAAACTTGGTATTTAGAAATTCTTATTGAAAATCAATACAAAATATCAATATAAGTAAAGATCAAACAATTCGTTATTCGATATTTTTATAAATAAATATTTGATGAAAACAAAATCAGTGCTCAGAACGGGACTCGAACGCGGAACCCATGTGCTCCTTAGGCGAGCATCATATCCATTGCACCATGGATCGCTTTTGATAATTGCGTAAATAATTAATAGACTAATAACTTTGGATCTAAAATGCTCAATTTGTTTTCCAAATATGGTATATTGACGCAGTTTATAAAATAAAGTGCTCGGATTAACAATTTACCGACTATAATGTTTGTATGTCAAGCATCTTTGTATCTTACTTAATCTTTTTAACGGATGCGGCCCAGAAAGCATATAACATTTCATAGTCTTATATTTTAAATAGTAAATCGAATAATGAAAATCAGTTCTTATAATAATGGTGTGATAAATATATCAAAACCTACTTTCTAGTTCCTGAATTTGTTCTCGCAAATCCACACTTTCTTCTAAGTTGTCTATAAACAAAATACAATGTTATTATAGAAATCGTTTTTAAATGTAAGCCAAAATATCCCCTAATATTAGTTAATTTCAAGGTTTTCAATATCTTAACAGATCTGCAAAATAATTTTCTTTATAATCGGAATATAATAGCTATGCATTGAATGCAAATTAGTATTCGCTGGTGATATTTAGAATCAATTTAAATAGTTTTACAAACCTTGTTTAATTACTTGCATTAAGGGTTTAGTTAGTGTGGCATTTCTAGGAAGAATAAGACAGAGGGTAAGAATGATTTGTTATAAAAATGTGTAAAAATACAGGAGTATAGTGGATTCAATTGACTTCAAGATAATTGTATATCAAACATATTCGAATAACCTTATTATGGGTACAATTATCATACTTTGGTTTACCTTCAATACCAGATAGTCTGCTATTATGATTTCCTGTAAAATACAAAGAATAGTCAAAATTTATATAAATGAATGATGGTGTTAATATGTAATATAACAATAGTAT
This sequence comes from Hydroides elegans, assembly GCA_001703475.1. Classification (NCBI taxonomy): domain Eukaryota; kingdom Metazoa; phylum Annelida; class Polychaeta; order Sabellida; family Serpulidae; genus Hydroides; species Hydroides elegans. The sequence continues at coordinate 22,095 of LQRL01016579.1, read as the reverse complement.
AGACAATACGATAATCCATTAAAATTGTTATTTAGTACCCATGAAACTATTATTTAGCGCCAAACATAACTAAAAAAACATTTCATTTAGTGTTGCTAAAAATATACCGACTATAATGTTTGTATGTCAAGCATCTTTGTATCTTACCTAATCTTTTTAACGGATGCTGCCCAGAAAGCATAAACATTTTCATTTTTTAAAAATTTTTAGATAGTAAATAACTTATTGAAAATCAGCTCTTATAATAATGGTGTGATAAATTTATCAAAACTTACTTTCTAGTTCCTGAATTTGTTCTCGCAAATCCACACTTTCTTCTAAGTTCTCTATAAAAAAATACAATGTTATTATAGAAATCGTTTTTAAATGTAAACCAAAATATCCCCTAATATTAGTTAATTTCAACGTTTTCAATATCTTAACAGATCTGCAAAAGAATTTTCTTTATAATCGGAATATAATAGCTATGCATTGAATGCAAATTAGTATTCGCTGGTGATATTTAGAATCAATTTAAATAGTTTTACACACTTTGTTCAATTACTTGCATTAAGGGTTTAGTTAGTGTGGCATTTCTAGGAAGAATAAGACAGAGGGTAAGAATGATTTGTCATAAAAATGTGTAAAAATAGAGGAGTAAATTCTATTTAATTGACTTCAAGATAATTGTATACCAAACATATTTGAATAACCTAATTATGGGTACAGTTATCGTAATTTAGTTTACCTTCAATACCAGAAAGTCTGCTATTATGATTTCCTGTAAAATGTTGCAAAGAATATTCACAATTTATATAAATGAATAATGGTGTAAATATGGAATATTATGATAGTATAGACAACATGATTATCCATTTAAATTCGTTTTTATTACTCTGAAAACTATTTAGTATTGAGCACCATACAAAATTCTAACAAACTAATTCATTTAGTTTTATTTAAATAATCTGCCATTCATTAAGTTAGTGTAAAGCATATTTGTATCTTACTAAATCACGTTAACGCATGCAGTCCAGAAAGAATATAAAATTCCATATACAATATTTTGAATGATAACTCGAGTAACGGTAATCAAACAGTTTACATATTGATAAAATCATAAATTTGATCGAAACCTACTTTCTAGGTCATGAATATATTCTCGCAAATCCACATTTTCTTCTAAGTTCTCTATAAACAAAATACAATGTTATTATAGAAATTGATTTTACATGTAACCTTAAATGACCCAGTAGTTATTAGTTTCAACGTTTTGAATATCTGAAAACATAAAGATATCTACAAAAGTATTTTCCTTTTACCCTGAATAAATTTACTATGCGTTGAATGCCAATTTGCATTCGGTAGTTATGTTTTTTTATACTCAATTAAACTATTTACACAATTTGTCTAATTATTTGCATTAACAGTTTATTTCATGTCACAGTTCTAACAAGGAATAGATAATGTGTTAGAATTATTGGTAATGAATATAATTAATGAAAATATAGAGGAGTAAAGTAGATTTGATTATCTTCAAAATAATCGAAATCTTAAAATAGTAAGTGATCTGTGAAATCATTTTCCTTTTAACCGGAATAAAATCACTATGCATTAAATGCCAATGAGTATTCGGTAGTGATGTTTTTGATTTAACTATTTACACACTTTGTCTAATTTCTTGCATTAAAAAGTTATTTAGTGTCACATTTTTAGTAGAAATAACACATGGAGTAAGCATTATTGGTAATGAATGAAATTTCCTTAAATTGAAGGACTAGTAATGTATGGTTTGTTTACAAAACAAATTTTGTTCATGTAATATTTGTATATACAATATAGCCAGTAAAAACAGACGTCGCTGCAAAATAACGAAGAAGTTTCGGTTTCGCTTGTCAAATTGTATTTGGTTTGATTCCTCAAGTTATAATATCTTAGCTTTTTAAACTATCATAGCTTGAAACAGTGTGCTAGATATTAAATCTGTTAGAACAACACTTATATCATTGACACATCATAATGTATTTAGCTAATAAACTTCATAGAGAATGCAATATTCGTTTATAGCTAGCGTTTAAAACATCAAGTACAAATCTGGTGTTTAGTCAGTTGTTCAGAATGCTTTTTATCTGAAAAACGATTCCAGGCTAATCCTGTACCAATCAGACAAAGGAGGATTAGAACACATCCTATTGATAGCTTATATCCCATGTGTTTGGGTGCACGGATCTCCGAAAAAGGAGTATTTCAGTATTATATCATAAAAAACTAAGAGGCTTAGCAGTTTTTAAAGCAATGATGATCATATTTTACCGGGAAAAATGTCGGATAATTTTTTTTCAACTTGTGGCTATAAGATTGTTTGCGAAAATAATAAACTTGCATACACGACTGTTTATTCTCATTCGAAATTGACCCTTTTAGTTTTTTGACTGTCGCCAATGCACCTCATTTTAGCAACCCCACTTTTAATTAACACACTTATTATTTACATTATCCATGCATGTTTTATGCTATTTATGCATAAAAATTGTCAAAAATCTTGATTTTCAGTAATCTTCACACTGCCTTTAAAATAGTTGCCCCATGTAAAAATTACTGATATTGACATATGTTATAGTTCAAAATAAGCAGATTCTAATGATGTAAGTCATATATCCCCTCCATTGCAATAAATGCCCAAACCGCTCCCGCAAACATGATGCACGTTGTACAAACTGTGCAATCATTTACTAAATTATATTAAGAATATATTTCTATAATTCGAAAGCTTGCTCCCATGCAATGCTAAATAATCCCTTAAAAAGAAAAAGTTTAGTCTTACGTTCTTATTAAAATCATGCATGGTGTTTTATTTGAAAGATCGATCAAAAGAAAGGGATAATAAATGATTCATCACTTGGGAGGATTATGCTTTAATGAGTGTATCATTCATACACATTTGTGACCACAAAGGTAAATGTGCATCGTGTGAAATATTCTACTTAATTAAGTTTTTGAAATCATCTCGACCACCGATGTGAATTGCAATTCATAAATCTCATCAATTTTTGTTTTAAGCAAATATAGTTTTAAACACCTATACATGTATACCCATTAAGTTATGGCAAATCTAACGAAATATTGTTAAAAAAAATACTGATGACAAAATAGGAAATGTATAATTTACAAGATATATATAATCTATATATATATATCTGAATGTTGTTTATACATTGAACATATTTCAAGATTAATCTAGTGCATATTTATGTTTGACAATGATGAACACATCATATTTATTAATGTTCGTGTTAATGTTATACTGATTTTCATAATCATAAATTTTGACATTTACATGGGGCAACCTATTTAAATAATCGTGTAAAGTTTATCCATTTTAGGCAAAAATCAAGATTTTGCAGCACAAGTCAGCAGAAAACAAGCTTATGCAAATAAAAAATGTGGGGTAGCACGATGTGGTCCTCAGCAAGGGATTAACTGTCTCGAAAACCTAAAGGGGTCTGTCGTAAACAGCCGTGCATAATGTACCAACCAAGGATACTTACCCTGTAATCTATGTCCAAGCCTACGATTTTCTTCTTCCAGAGCCAAAAGCCGATTATCAAATGAGTTTGAATTCAGTGCGTTGAAGGTGTTTTGTGATTTCACAGCACAAATACCAATGCTCACAATAACTATGTAAGTTAAATTCATATTGAAAATATCCTCAAATTCAACACTTTTGAAATATCGTTAATTAACTTGTTCCTGTGGTACGTAAAAAGTGTGCTTTTCCGTTTCACGTAAGGCATTAAATAGGAAACGACACTCTAAAAGGAACTGCTGGATTTATAAGAACGACACACGATTACACTATTCACTCATATGCTAATTTGTTGTTATTTCACCTCAGGCAATTTTGTGTCATAATAGGTTAAGGTACATTTTTGTATGTCGCATGGTTGGTGCTTTTTATAAAGTGATTAACAGTGGTGTCAAAACTTATATATGGCTTTACTGTCTGTAGTGTTTTACTCGAGATGCTGGCCATTGCTTTCTCTATAACACACTTGTAATAAGTCACGATTACGGGATTTTGCATGTAAACCATTAACACTGGTTACCTGTAATGTAATTTTGCTAGAACAACATTTGTCAACATATTCAGAAGTTATACAGGCGTAAAAACTCCGATTTAAGAAATAAGTCAACCGTAACAAAAAGATTAACATCTAGAATCTTGACCTGGTCAACATCGCATTGGATTGAAAAAGAAATAACCGATAAAATGTGTCTAATGAGTTGTATTGGTATAAATCTTTTTCTTTAGGATTATAAATTATGACATGACAATGACTTGTATAATATAATGAAAAGACATATGATAGCATTTTTGTTAAATGAGTCCCTACTTATTCAAGGGATAGAGCAGAAGGAGTCTGATGCAGACCACTATTTATTTACATTAGTTTCATTTTAGTCCTACGATTATTTTTTTAGACAACAGAGATCATACAATAGATTTTAGATGTTTATTTACATTATTGTTTATAATAAGCATGAGAAGGAATCCTTTTACAAACATATGAAAATTGTAATAAATTGTAATAAAGTGTTCGCATAATGTTGAGATTATCTAAAAGCTTTGTATAACAAATTATGGGATTTGTCACCAAATTTATTGCTGTTGAGTTTGTCAACCTGTATGGGTAAAATCATATATACAATCGTAAAAAATGAATTTTAGACGCATCATTTTGATCATGTGTAAATAAACACATTGCATCTTAGTTCTACATATACCAATAACACATGCTTGGAACTAGAAAATTTGAATATTAGAATATGATAAGAAATAACTCAAGCCAAAGCATTCATTGAATATTAAGCCTGAATAAGAAGGCAAATAACGCGTTCGTCCTTATTTGCATGTATACGAAATGTTGGCATTGATTCGACCTAAATATATTTTTATTCTGGGAAAAGTAAATAATGAAACAAATACTATATCTTTATAGAAATGAAACGGAGCGTGAAACAAAGCCACTTAATGTTATGTTTACTCATATCATGAGACATATTTAGACAAAATATCTTTCAATGAATAGTATGTTTACTTTTTCCTTTCTTTCTTTATTGAGCTTATTTTACAAAGGCTTGGTCATTTGAGTAAATAAATATATAATAAGTCGTTATAAGAGTTTGACAAAAAGTATTCATATAACTATTATGTTTAAATCATGGAGTTCTCTGCATTAAAGTCTCTTTTGAAGAAATCGTATTCTTTTGGTGCCATTCTATCTTCCGCTCATATATCATTGCACAATTTTATAATTATACGGCATCATTTAACCACGATGACGAAATTAACTTTTTTATTAAATGACGTTAAACCTTTATCGTACCCCTTGTACAACTGAAAAAAATTTACCTAAATATTGCAGCATAAATGTAAGATAAAGCATAAATGTTATAAATGTTAAATATGAATTGAATGAGTGCATTGTGCTATGAAATCAACTTGTAGAGATAGAACGAATATATCTGAAATATAATAGCCTTATCATAATCTTTAAATATATCGGTGATAATAAGGCATCCATTATCAATTTTTCTAATATTAAAATTATTATTGTTGTTCGTCTAGAGAATTGGTTATTTTGAGAATATTTCTTAAATACACGGAGTCGTAATATCTCACGAAATATTTGATTTTCGCTTAACTTTTTGTAAATAATCTCTTGCTTTGGGTATGGCATTATTCTTACTCTCGCATTCGCATAAGGGGGAACGCGCCTTTATTCTGTAGTTATAAATAGCTCTTATCTTAACAATACATTTATAACCCGAGAAGATTGTTAACATTTATGTCTTTATTTATGTTTATTCATGAATTGTCATACCGCATATATTATCTGACAATATGTTTCATATTCACGTACCATTATCTTCTAAACACCCAAAGAATGTACCATGGCCCCCTCAGTAGATTACTGACTTATACAAAAAAACATAACAATAGTTTTAAGGTGTCCTGAATAAGTTGTACAATATTATACTCCCGTGAGAATCCTATGGCAGACCTTTCTTTAAAACGTATGACGAAAACGGTCAACAGATATTCACATATAAACATATCTATATCAAAGCCTTATTCTAAATTTCAACCCTGAAGAGTAACTTACACGAATCTTACACGCTATTCATGACAAAAGATCGTTCCCAGGAAAAGTTTGCATGTAAAAACTTTGAGAAAACGCTTTCGAGCTTTGAGATGTGAGAAATGCTTTCTGAAAATCATTTGCGTTTGGGGTATTAAATCAGAGTTAATGCTTGTAAATTGATCAAAGTTGTTGAAGTTGGATGAAGTTGTTCATTAAAGTGTAATGTGATTTATATTATTAAATTTTCACAAAATGTGTTCCCTTTTGAAAAGTTTCCTTTTGGAAATGTCCCATAAATAACACATCAAAGAAAAGTAGTTTAAACCACACCTTACAGCGTGGCATGTCGATTGACGTTGCATACCATGAATCTACGTCTTCTCCTGTCTTGAGCCACTCGCTTAGCGTCCACGAAGGTGAGACCAGTCCATTGGGTGATGTTGTCACTCCAATGCAATCTTGGTCTCCCTCTTCCTCGTTTGCCCCCCCCCCCCACCATGCCCTCGATTAGGTCTCGCTGTAGAGAGTCGTGCCTCATGATGTGCCCGAAAAACGATAGCTTTCTAATTCGAACGGTGTCTAGCAATGACCTGCTCGTTCCTGCAAATCGTAACACCTCTTCGTTTGTGACACGTCTTTTCCAGCTTATTCTTAGCATTCGCCGCAGTGTCCACATTTCGAAGGCTACTAGGCGCTGCTGCAATATTTTGCTGATGGTCCATGTCTCAACTCCATACAGCAGTGTTGACCAGACATAGCACTTAATGAACCGTATTCTAGATGTTATTGAGAGTTTGGGGCTCGTCAGTACCGTCCGCATTTTGGTGAAGTATTTCCTCTCAATTTCGATTCTTCTGCGGATTTCTTCTTAGCATTTGCCATTTTCTGTTATTAATTCGCTTAGATATACAAACTTGCAGACCTGCTCAACCTCTTGCCCATCTAATTTAATCTTCACATTGGGTAATACCTTGCTTATCACCATTGTTTTTGTCTTTTTGATATTCATTTTCATTCCAAAGTGTTTACCTTCTTCATTTACTCTTTCAACTAGTGTTTGTAATTTGTTTTCATTTTCTGCGGTAACTGTTGTGTCATCCGCATACCTCAAGTTGCTAATTCTTCTACCACCAACCGAAACTCCCTCATCTTCATTTTCCATCACTCTGAAAATGAGCTCAGTAAAGAGATTGAAGAGATGCGGAGATAGTACACATCCCTGTCTTGTTCCTCTTGTTATTTCGATTCCTATAGAATTTCCCTGCTCGGTACGTACAACTGCTGCCTGCTCCCAATAAAGCCTGGCTATAATTCGTACATCTTTACCGTCGAGCCCAGCTTGCTAGAAATTTTCCATTAGTTTCTCGTGATTGACTCTGTCGAATGCCTTCTCATAGTCTATGAAACATATATATAGATCTTTCTGCTTTTCCAAATGCCTTTCACCTATTGTTCTTAGATTGAATATGCCTTTGCGGTTGCCCTTTCCTTTCCTAAATCCACTCTAATTTTTCCTATTTCTCGGTCTATCGCTGCGCTATTTCGATACAGGATGATCTTGAGCAGTATTTTGGTCACATGACTCATGAGACTGATGGTTCTGAAGTCGGTGCAGTTGACGGCTTTTGGCTTCTTAGGTAAAGGGATAAATGTTGATGTTTTTCATGTAATCTGGCATATAACCCGTGTCGTAGATCTTGTTACACAGCCCGGTCATCTTTTCTAATCCCATCTCGTCTAATGCTTGAAGCATTTCGGTCGAAATGGCATCGTCTCCAAGAGCCTTTCCAGGTCTAAGGGAATTTATTGCTTTTCTGACTTCCTCCTTAAGGATTATAGGACCTTCTACATTATCCATTTGTGGAATTTCACCTCTATCATCTTTGAAAAGCTCTTCTATATATTCTTTCCATCTATCTTGGATTTCTTGCTGATCGAATAAAACTCGACCATCTTTATTTGTAATGCAGCTGTTTCCTACTCTTCTCCTATTTGTCCCAGTGACTTCTTTGACTTTTTCATACATTTGTCTTATTTTATGTTGTACTTCGAGTTCTTCTATTTTGGCACAATTTTTGCTGATCCATTCTTATTTTGCGTTGTCGCACATCTTTTTCACGGTCCAGTAATTGATATTTCTCTTTTTTATTTTGTTGAGCTTTTCTTTCCTCCATTTTTTTCTAAAATTTCCTCTGTCATCCATTCCTTGCTACTATTTTTCCTTTTCTTAGGAAGGCATTTTTCGGATGCAGATAGTATGCCACTTTTGAGATGTTGCCATTCCTCGTCTATCTTTGCCTTCGGCTGCTGTTCTGTTTCTTCTGTTTCAAGAGGGTCATAGTAATTCTTTATTTCCACGTTGAACTGTATTCGGGTTTGCTCTAGACACGCCTGGTCTCGTGCTGAAGTCACACAGTCTGGTACATAGTGGCAGCTGTGGCTTAGTGAGTGGCACAAACGGAATGGGCACTGTGCAGACGTATAAGGAAACAGTGGCTAGTCACCGTGGAAGAGATTAGGGCCTCACAGTGTTTATATCCTGTAGTTAGCCATGGAAAGTAGAGTAGTTCAAACAGTGTATATAAAACACATAAGATGCTCGGGCAAAAGCCCCTTAGGGCAACAGCCCCGCGATTCGAAAATATAAAACTAATTATATTTAATTAAAAAAAACGCTTATAGTTTATGTTTTCCAGCTTTGAATAATTATTATTATTTAACGAAGGCACTATAGAAATGTTGAATTCGCATCACTGATTGCAATTATGGATTTAATGTTGTTATCAATTCCAACAACTCTAAATGCATAAAATCATGTTTATTGAGATCACATGTTTGAGACACAAATAGTTTCACTTACTATTTTGGCTTGCTTAAATAAAAATATATTATCGATATAGTAAATAAATTATGACAATATTTTTGTATCGCGGGGCTTTCTCCCTAGTTGCAAAAATCGCGGGGCTTCTGCCCTACAACAAAAACACAAATGTAACTTAGGAGTGTGGTGATATACATAGGGTCCTTCTGTGATAAATAGATCTCATAAATGTCATTCAACCTTAATATGCAGTGCGTGTCGCTAGTTCTGTTTGAATTTTTTTTTCTCAAAATTAGGCAATAATCAACATTATTTAGATTAAAAAAACGCAAAATTTGCTGTTAGGAGTACTCAACGAATTGTTTTTCGAAGTGTATGAAACGAATTCATTGACAGCCTTAAGTCGTGAAATATTATTCTTTTAAGTGAAAAAAACTTATACTTTGTTTGTTAGTCAGGATAACCCGAAAATCGTTGCCAGCGAAAAACTGCAAGCAAAAATCGATATCCTTAAATGTTGCATGTCCGTCTGAAAGTGCCACCAAAATAAGTAGATTAACATGTGTGAGCCCTTATTTGGGCAACACTGAGTTATTTTAATGTAATTATAACACTTTATGGACCTTATTTTTTTTATATAAAACAAAACGGAAATTTTGATATTGATTCAATTCCGTAAAAATGCCAGCAAGAAAAGTATCCAAGCAGTAAAGATATTTCACCGGTTTAATCGCTGAGTGCTCCTTTAGGGCAGATTATCAAAATCTCGTTTTGATTTTAAATAAAATCTATGTCTGAACATACACATAACGGTATTCATATATACATGTGTACATGATTGTGAGGTGAAAAAACATGATAACATAGGATTTGTTGTATGAAAATATGTCAATGTTATTATTGTGATCTGTGTCCGGAGTCTTAATGATGTTGTTATTTTTGTCTTTTATGCACAATCTGAATAATTACGTTTTACCATGGAGACCAAATGGTTACGTACTTTCTTTTGAATATATGCTAAGGACGTAATATTGATAAATTGATACGTTATCCAGATTTAATCTAATTGAACAACAAAATCGAATCATAGATGGGGATTCCCAGCGATTTTTTTTTCGGTGAAATATCTATTCTGCTTGGACATAAAACATTGAAAAGTATCTATTCTTGCTGGTAATGTTTTGCTGGCAACGATTTTCGGGTTTTCCTGGCTGGCAAAAAAGTGTTAACGACATCACAACAAGTCATATCAGACCAGCTTTCAAATTTAGTTCGCTGGGTACTCCTGATAAAGCGCTTACATGTCTCTAATTCCGCATTTTGTAACGAAACGGGCAATCTAACCTCTATGGGATCGGACTAATTTAAAATTCCTTTTTGCGTTCTACTCAAGGTTTTACTTTAAAAGCTGGTTAAAAACACGCCATTGACAAGTGAAAAAGTGTTAAAACAAAGTTTGATAATTCTTGCAAATGTATGCGATTACCCCTATGTTCCTAAACCTATTTTTTGTTCATATGAATATTTTATTATGTTATCATCAGATTGATGCTAATATAATCAATTTTGTTTGACACATCATCCACTTAACCTTAATGTAATACAATTCACATTATCGCAAGTTTACAAAAAAATATTAAAGTATTTAGAATATATATATATATATATCACAAGTGACATCACAATTGCAGCATTGTGTGACATTATCTCAATGATTTCGTAATGGTCATATAATAATCGTTTCAACTACCATCTGTTAAAGCCGAGAGAGGGATAAGGAATCTTGATGTAGCCGATATTTAGATTAATTAGATAACTTGTCAGTTGTGAATTAATACTCATACCACACACATGATAATTCCCTTACAAGATACACATTTTTAACGTGTAAGGCTATCGTTTTATAGTTATTTAGCATATTTGTTTTTAGTTTGATAAAGATATAGTTCCTAAAGCAGGATAGATCGAGCAGGTTCACTTAGTCATAAAAAGGTGACAGAATAAATAATTTTAAATCTCACATAAAAACTAACAAAAAACGCCATCTGAAACAAACGTTGTTTTTGTTTTAAACGACGACGTTACAATAACGCACTTTGTTACATGTTATGAAGAGTGCTTGTCAAATACTCAAAGCTATACTATCAACATAAAAGGCGGATCGAAGTGGTATTGTGTTATGACAAAGTCGATTTTAATTATTCGAAAAACAACTAATCCTGATCCAATTTTTTCTTTCGTCAAGCAATTTATCATATCATAATCATATCAATGATAATCATAATCATCATAATCATATTAAGCTTCTCGGTACAAGGGCCTGGCCACATTGGATATCTTTCATTTCCGAACAAAACCTCTCTTTTAATGTTTTACTTATGACCAAATAAATCGCGGCTTGTTTAGAGTTTCCCATAAGTACTAAATAGGAAGCCGGAGCTCGGCAGGGGAAAAATCCGAAAAAAAGTTTCCGATGTGACCATCCCTTAACAAGTTTAACTTATGTTTTTTTTCCAACATGTATCGCTCGTTAAATTATTTATTTATTGATATCGACATTTTAAATAGATGAACATAAGCATTGGGCCCTCAAGGACAGAAATAATATGGAATTCACGCTTTGAAAATCATGTTTTTTTTTTCTTTATGAACGATTAAGAGCTTGTTGCATGATGTTATATGATATTTAGCTCATGTTTTTTATTTATTTATTTATTATTTATTATTATTATTTTATTATTTCCTTTTACATTCCCATCATTGATCCGAAAACACCATTTGCGTAATATGCGATACCGTCCTATAGATTAAACCATGATCATATATTGGCACCCCCGATTTGGCGCTATACATTCGGTATTTCTGCCACTGTCATGATTTTGCTGAATACATTCTATATAAAATCAGACTTGCGCTATGGATATCAGTTTGTTTTAGCCCTATATAGTTTCATGTATGATGCTATATATGCATGATATATTCGACTTCATGTCCAGTTCAACATACTTTATTAGCATTACTCCCCCATCATAGATCCTAAAAGCACTTTCCTACCATACAGCGCCTGTGGTGGTCTAAGATTATGATTCACAATTTGCTTATATGTACTCTGCTCCTCCTCTGTATAAAGAGTACTTCTAAAAACCTACAGTTGGCTCTCAGATATAGGAATGTGTCCAAACTTGGCTTTCAGTGCAACCGGCTCGATCTTATATATTGAACCATAAACATACATTGGCACCCTCGGTTTGGCGTTATACATTATAGACATTATAGACTTGTGCTATTTATACCAATTCGTGTTAATCTTTTAACCATTTACTTTATGTTGTATATGCACCTCAATATCCAGTTCAACATAAGATAATCATCATCACTCTCTCATTATTGTACCAAAAGGCACTTTCCTATCATTCAAAGCCTATGGTGGCCTACTAGAAGCAGTCAACCCTGTTTGGCTCCTATATATTAAGCTAAAGAATGGGCGGTCCCCTTCCCTTTTGGAGCAATACATGTTAATCGATGCCCGTTGAACATAAACTGAAAACACCCTTCGATAAAACTTGTGCTATGAATGCTACAGGAATCCCTTATTCACTCTTATTCATTTTTTAAAGTTGTTTGTATACCAGTACAAAACTGTACTAGTTCAACATAGTTCAACATGACTTAATTATCATTACTCTCCCATCATTGAGCCCACAAGAACTTTCCTACCATTCAGCGCCTGCGGCGGCCTGAAATTATGACTCACAATATGCTTATAGCTACTCTGCTCCTCCTCTGTATACAATGTTGAACGAAAAATCTCCAACTGACTCTCAGATATAGGTATCGTGTCCGCGAAAATCGTCCAAACTAGGCCTTCAGTGCAGCCGGGAGTTGTTAGACTGCCTTGGTAGCGATAGTATTTTCCGTTGTACCAAGCGGGGAGGTAATCACCAAGACGCTGGTTGGTTAGGGGGAATTCAGAACCTAAAATAGTTATCATATAAAACCATATAGAATAGATTTATATGCATTCATTGAATAGAATAGTCGTATATAAATTAAATGAGTAAAAGGTGGTTTGGTAGCGATAGCATTGGCTGTTGTACCAAGCGGGTAGATAGTCACCCAGGCGTTGGTTGGTTAAGGAGAATTCGGATCCTAAAATAGTTATGATAATTAATCATTTATAATAAATATATAGGCCATGAATAAAATAGTAATGTATAAATTGACTAAGTAAAATATGTTTTGGTAGCAATAGTATTGACCGTTGTATCAGGCTGTTAGGCGTTGGTTGGTTAGGGAGAATTCTGATCTTAAAATATTTATGATGTGTTACTTTTTATAATAATTGTATATGCATTCATTGAATAGACTTGTAGAGTAGTCGGGTATATATTAAATAAGTAAATAATGGTTTGGTAGCGATAGTACTGGCTGATTGTACCAAGCGGGTAGGTAGTCGCCAAGACGCTGGTTGGTCAGGGAGAATTCAGATCCTAAAATATTAACGATGTGCTACTATTTATAATACATTTAATATGCATTCATTGAATAGAATAGTCGGGTATAAATGAAATGAGTAAAATATGGTTTGGTAGCAATAGTATTGGCCGTTGTACCAAGTGGGTAGGTAGTCTCCAAGACGCTGACTGGTTAAGGAAAATTTGGAGCCTAAAATATGTATGATGTGTAAATATGATCGAGTAATGTTTTGTTTTTCATATCTTTTCTTTCAGTATAATGATGAAAAGCAATATTTATGTAGGTGTTTAAAAAATGTAGATGTTTGAAAAATGGACAACATATGACTTTTGTACATGTGTATATGTAGTACTTAAGGAGCTAAATCTAAGGCTATAAGCTAAAGCTGGGTAATTGTCATTGACAATCTTGTTTTCACCATACTACAGCTTCTATTGGAAGCAAACGGCAACAAACCATGTCATCAATGATTTTGTATTATTAAAACATTTATTTTTTTTTAAACTGTAACATAACATGACACTAACCTTTATATTGGATATCACGAAGATGATCAACGACGTCCGAAAAATACGAATTTTCTCCGTATCCAATCTAAACAATAAGATGAACATGTACATAATCGTTCTTATGTTTCCTGAATAATTTAGTGGTTCGATTCTTCGTAAAACGCATAGTTATTTGAAAAAAAAAGAAAAAAATGTAGATCTTTCACAACATTTGCGAAAGGCAATTGAAAGACCATTTGAAAATACGAAAGAAAAATTTAATGCTTTTGAGACTTTTGCAAAAGAGATTTTAGGCCTAGCGCTAGCCTAACATGGGTGCATATATATTTTTTTATGGAATGGTGTTTTAAGATTGACACGAATACTCACATGAAAAGCAAATCCCAGAACCGCTACCCCTCCTTCGTTTCCCAGTGCCTCATCCAGATTTGTGTAGTTTGCTGAATAGTTGACGATGTGCATTTCTAGTGGCGCCGAAACACCATCTAAAAAAGGAAAAAAAAGGAAAAAATAAGGTCATAAACATGTACAACGTTGGTCTTGATTTTACATAAATTATGCAGGTTGCAATTTCATCCGGTTTGTTTTGTTGGACTAACCATGTCGAGTATTGCGTACTACGAGAAAGATAACAGCGACAATCCCAAACACAGGCTTTAGGTTGTCTGCGGACCCTCATCTTAATTTGAACAAACTTATTGACAATAAGCTTTGATTCGGTAAAAGAAATACCATTCTTAAGGCGCGCGCCCACTGACACGAGTACGAATACGAGAACGAAAAGGAATATGAATGCGAAACAAAATTTGGACGTTGTTTACAATGTTTGATAAGTATGTTAGTTAAAGTTATTGGTTAAAAGTCGTATAAAAGAACGGCATCCCACGACTTCATTTTTAGAAAATGTTAATTTGACCATAAAACCAATTGATACATTTGAATATACAATTATTAATCGAATCTAGAAGAGCAATTTTTGCAAAAAGGTGTTCCTATTGTTGTAGCTAGCTGGTCTCATTGCACTCATCTAGGCAGCTAGAATCCGGCGAGGAACACCTCCTGTGAAAAGTGGAAATAAAAATAGTGTTATGTAATACAATTATTTGCTATCATTTTTATTTAGAACGCCTAGCTATATGATTTTGATTATAAAGAAATTACCATTTTAGATTGGATTGGTAAAATAAAGTTATTGAAAAAGCTGTTCCATTTATTCTTGTAGCTAGATCGCATTTTTCGAAACTTTGTAGCTGGATCAATTTTCAAAATAACCACCTATTTAGGAACAACTGGTGGGTGCTCTTCTATAAAAGGTATGTGTTTTTAATAACACCTCACATACTTGTCAAACATCGCAAACAACGTCAGAATTTCGTATCTCATTCGTATTCGTTCTCGATCTCATATTCGTACTCGTGTCAGTGGGCGCGCGCCTTTACACTAACTATAAACAGTTTATTTTGACTTCTTATAAATGTCTTAGCAGCCAAATATTCTAACGGTGTCGATGCGCCCTCTGAAAAAATCAAGATAACTTGGACATTTCTGATAGGTTCCCATTCAACTCTCTATGGATATGGACACTTTGGAAGCTTTTTCCGTCTCTTTTTTCAACAAAACTGTCTTTTAATGTATTCTGTATGGGAAACCAAAGATAAAAAGCGTTTAGGAAGCTTGCTTAGTTTCCCATACATAATACATTAGAAGACAGGTTTGTTAGGGAAAAAAGCAAAGGAAAAAGCTTCCAATTTGGCCAGACCCTAATACATAGCAAATCAGTTCTGAATCATCAAACTGATATAAG
Source organism: Hydroides elegans (assembly GCA_001703475.1). Lineage (NCBI taxonomy): Eukaryota > Metazoa > Annelida > Polychaeta > Sabellida > Serpulidae > Hydroides > Hydroides elegans. The sequence goes on along the minus strand of LQRL01016579.1, from coordinate 6,360 downwards.
TGGAGTTCATGCTCAATACATTCTAAGACGAAAACATAAGTCTTAATAAATTGCTATGGAAAACCATTTAAGTTTCTATCCTGTTTTAAAGACCATCTAATGTAATTATGTTGCTATTGATACTATTCTTGTCTGGTAAGCGGTTCTAGTAATTTTCTTTACACTTACAACAACTACATAACCTTTTAAATACCATAAGGTACCAACCTTCTGGTATTTAAAGAATTATACGTTTTTTTTACCTATTTGATGCTCTGATCCCACTGTATCCGTTGAGCCCCAATGAAAATGAAATGAATCAGCAACATAATCTCCTTCCAGACCCAGGCCTGATATGTTGTATGTATTGGATGCCAATCGTAGTTTAGCTTGTAAAAAGAAACATCTATATTAATTTTCATTCAAAATGAACTTGTTTTTTTTTTTCAGATAAATTATTATCATTCAAAGTCCATTTTCTTTGAACATATTGCAAAGTATACATTGAAATCCAAAATGTATGGAAGTGGTTCTCTGTATATACCCAGGGATCGTAATCATATGTAAATAATTAAAAAGCCAGTTTAATCGGATAAATTCAGTTGAATCTATTCATAATATTTTGTATAACACAGCGTAACACTTAAGAAGTAATTGATTACGGATTTAGGGGAAAATCCTCTGGAGCCTGACTACATGTCAATCTTTATTCTTGTTTTTTTTTCGAACAAACCAGTCGTACAATGCATGCTTTATGGGAAACTAAAAGCTGCGAGCGCGTATGTATCCTTTAAGTTTCACATAAGCAAAACATTGGAATTCATATTTTGTAAGAAAAAAAAACAAGAACAATGCTTGCAATATGGCCAGGCCCTTGTGTTTGAGAATACTACCGGAATGCCCATCATTGTATAGCAGCATATCTGTGGCTTCGTCATATCCTATAAACTCTATTGGTGGGTAGTCTATAGATTCCAATGTAGACTCCAGGATATTAATTGGAGACTGCTGTGTTCCTGTACCACACGTGTCGTAGCACGATCCCCAGCAATCCGGACCTGAAAACAAGATAGACACCATATTACCAAGTCGCGTACATCTCTATTTATAGGGGCGCCCCTGTTTTAGGGACGTACGCCACCTGATAACAAATGAATGATTATGCACATAAAGGTTCTTAATCAGGGATGTACAGTTCGCGCGGATAAATAAACTCTGGGTCTGAAAGCAAAATCATTACCATACTAGATGGAAGTTGCTCATTTAGAGCACAACTATCTACAATCTTTTTTCTCTTATACATATACACGGGTCTATATTTATAGACTCAATAAGCTATCCTTTATTTTAAAAAAGAAAATTCTATATAGAGTCAAATCATGTTATGTTTAATATTTCAACTAATCTGGAAAAGGTGTGCATACATAATAGGGTACATTGCTACTATATTAGTTCAAACTCTTATCCAAGTGCGCAATAGTTTGAATTTACATCAAATATATCGTACCAAGATATAACTATAACTATTCTAAAGTTAGTTTTATGATTTGAGGTACTGCATGCTTTGAGTATTGATTATGTGTCACAGTGCTA
>LQRL01016562.1:0-11276 GCA_001703475.1 Hydroides elegans | reverse complement strand
ACAATTTTTAAAGTGCTCCAGAATCGACAATTTTCAACCGATCGAGATAAAACCTTGACGAGGCACGACTTCAGACCTTGGTTTATACGTGTAAAAAATTCGAAAGCTCTAGCTCAACTCCTTCACACTCAACTCGCGTGCACAAAGTACCCCACATCAAACGGGACAGACAGACGGACGGACAGACAGACGGACGGACAGACGGACAGACGGACAGACAGACGGACAAGCTCAACCCTATATCCCCTCGTTTTCACGGGGGATAATAAGAAAATTAAACAAAAAATATGAGTTCTCAATTTGCCTAATGCATTACAGAGTAAAATTAACTGAGTATTTAAAATAAACATGCGAGAAAAGCATGTAGTGAAAAAGATCATTGCAATGGTCAAGCAAAAAGAAAACATTCGATAACACAATAAATTAGGAGTTAAAACGTTGCTTCAAAGGGTGAATGGCCCTTTATTTAAATACATGTTGAATGACGTGCTCCTATATTTATGTATCTTTATAACTATTTAACTGAATTATCTAAACTATCATTTGAATAAAATCGAAATTAAAATTCACATTGAATCATATAAATTATTTTTGGTTGAATTGTCCATGTAAATTATCTTGGTAAACCGATAAAAGAGTAATCCATAATATTGGTTTTGGCAATAAACATGAACATCGGACGCATATTTATATGATACGTAAGCTAAGTAACATTCTATTCCTCAGCAAAATCAATTTTCATTCACACTGATGATTAAACCCTCATGTGCCAGTTCATATTTTGTTACTGACAATAGACTTGAGTCCCATTAAGGTAAACATAATCCTCAAGTATCAACTAGGGTCCATTTCATAGTGTGAAGTCGCATCCATTTCGGTCACGTGGGCGGCGGTCTCCTTGACAACGATATACCCAGTTCCAGGGGTTGTCACGTAAATGCCTTCCAGCTCAGTGCCTGAAAAAGATTTAACGTTCTGCATCATCACTGATTTAAAATGATTATAAATGATTGAATATGTATAACATGTTTTTCTATTAAACAGAGGGGACATTTATTTAAATCTATTTCAGCAAATATAATGACTTTATGAATATCCATAGAAAATATGTTCGACCTTCTATTTCGCCTGGCTCCGTCTTTACATCGCTATCCTCGATCAGCTCTGTGTACGTTTCTACCTGCAAAATGTTAGGATTACAAATAATTTAACTTTACAAAACAAAACTAAAGTATATATTTAAGCCGTCAGATGTGCTAAGTTAATAACTAAGTTTCTAAATCAGGTTAGTGATATCAAAATATATGTTTAATGTTCTATTCATATTTCTATAGACCATATTTGAATAACAAGAAGAAACAATCGTTAACACAACACATTATATTCCTCGAATAGGTTATTTGAACTAAAAAATATTAAAACTAAAATAGAATGCATGCCATCTCCAAAATCAAATAACGATTTTCAATAGCGACCTGTTGTGAAACTGTAGCGATGTCAGGTTGGTGGTGCTGTAGAATTACAGAGTCGGTCGGTGTTGACGACATTTGAAGTTCTTGGTCTCCAACCGCCAGCACCTAGATACGAAATATACATGTACAGTGGAACATCGTCAAACCGAACAGGGGGATAAGCCGACAAATTTCGAGATCCGAGGTTCTATATTTTTTCTTTATGAATCATATCGAATACACAGAAAATCGGTTTAACGAGGTTCTACTGTATATCGTAAACATGATGCATACTTTAGTCTAAACACATGTAGGTAAATATTATTACTCACCAGCCTAATTTTTAATATTATTTACATGTATACAAGGGCGTAGCCAGCATTTTGAAAAGGGGGGTGCGTTTTTGTTCAATCGAGCGGAGTCGCGAATCATGCAGCTGGGGGCATGGGGGGAGGGGCGTTGTAAGCCCCTCAGAAGCTATTGCATTTTTGGCGCTTTGTGTGACGATTTGAGCGATTTTCGAGAGCATCCTCCTTCAAAATTTAGCATTTATCAAAAAATACTTTCCCGAAAACTAATGTCATCGTGGATCAGGGATAATTCTAGCGTGCGCCGTGCGCACGAAAATTTCACTTGTGCGCCAGAACGTTCCAGGAATTTTTCAACTCGATTTTCAGGACTTTTTAGGACTTTTCGGATCGATTTCCAGCACTTTATATAGTAAATTCCTGAAATGATTGAGGTAAAATGTTCACTGTGTTGCAAAAGGTGTACATCCAGGTACTTGGCCTGCTTGAATGATTTGTCTTTAAAAAAAAAATAGAAAAAAAAACTGTTGATCTGTTTCTCTATGACATAGCCACGCAAATTGATGGAATGAAATAATAAAAACTGCCAACTTCTTCAAAAGTTAGGTCGAATTGAGAGAGCTATTTCGGAAGTTTCATTTACACCTTTTTTTCTGATCGCGGGTCGCATAAATGATCGACCACTAAAAAGAGATTACACATATGCTTTTTTACAATAAAATAAATATAAACGTTGTATTTTTTGTATGAGTTTTTTGTTATTACGCATTCTAAAATTCACTGACCACACAGTGAGCACTGGTAGCTGCGCTGTTCCGAGTGAGTGCGCATGTGCGCGCGTAAGATGCTCTGCGTCTTGAAACTGCGCTTGCATACCTCGCAAGTAAACGCCTTTACACCTTAAATAGTAATGGCATACATGTAGTAAGTGATAATGGTTTCTTATGGCTTTTTTGTACATGTATTGCTTTTTCTTCCTTATTGAAATAACTTTCACTTTTACAGATCGAGGCGGCAGGGGAAAACACAATTGTTAATTTCCATCTTATGACTGAGAGGTCTTAGAATGACGCCTTTAACCCATAATTAGGACCTGAACTGATCTAATATAAGTCAACAGGATCATAATAAATGGGTTTTACATTAACAGGAAATTATCTTTACCTTTTTCATTCCTTGCACTAGTTTGATTTATTTCGTTGCATCGAATTAATGACGTGTTTTTATGTTATCGTTCATTTAACAATTGGATGACAATGATTATTTGATATCATTCGATTTGGTAAATAGACGACAGCTAAGCTTAAGTAGTTTAGTAATATGGCATGTCTATTGCAATCCATCCCAGGAGGTAGATCATGAAACGAACCATGAAATGTTGTTGAAAAGAGCGATGTTTAACAAAACGTGTTTTTCAAAAAGCATAACCGGATTTGGAAATGTTTGCAGTCAATTTATAAAACGTGACCCATATACTTTAATATAAATATAATTTTGGGTAACATGAAAGGCTTAAGAGTGCTTTATGTGTTATAATCCGCATGAAGTAGATTGATTAGCAAGAAATCAAAATACCCTGAACCCTTTTCAGAAAGATAGTCAAAGATTAAGCAATTTTCCAATATTGCTTCCTTCTGTTTATGAATGCAGGGTGATCGACTTTGCCAAAAATAAAATGCGAAATCCTTATTTTTCCAACGCGTTTTCAGTTAAATAGATTGATTTACAACTACAAATTTAAGATGCATATTGCCATATCGTTACATGAATAACGCAGATAACGAAAACGTTCACGAGATAAGTACAAACATTCGATTATAGGAAACATAATTATCTTTCGAAATAAAATGACAACGCGATATATACATACGCACACAAATATATCATGTTCCAATGATAAACAACTTTTTTTAAATAGTTTATAGAAGTCTTATAAAAAATAAAGGCTACATATAGTCCTGCAGTTTGGCATGAATGAATAATAAATTTGCCTCACCGGTGTGCTCGAGCATGTGATAGTCCAAGTTGCTCTTGAACCGGAAACGACGATCGCACGTGCTGCATTGAAAAGGCCACTTCCGGTCCTCCTCCGGAACATGCAACTCGCTAAAAGGAGAGATACAATATCCACTAAAATATTCATTATGTGATTAATATATTGTCTTTATATGATTGAAAGTCAAACACATACGGTGTGCGAAGGACGTCTTCCTGTAAAGTTATCTTTCTGTATATTTGTCAGTTTTTTCAGACTCATTTAACTACTGCTTTAAAAAATTCTCTGACCGCTATTTGGGGTTGCTTCGACATTTATCTACTAGACAAATGGCGACGACGTAACTAAGAAATCAAATCATTACATTTTAAAACGCTTTGATCACTTCATTAAATACAAAAATGCATATAACCTATGTCTAAGTAGGTCGGCCTGGCGCGCAAATGTCTTGTGGCACACGTGACACTGATGCTCAACGCCCATTGGTCGCTGCTCCACGGCTGACTGAGGATGCATGCGCCGCCGGTGGTGCGCCACGTAGCTCTTGCTCTTGAACGTCTTGCCTGTGAATGCATTGACACATACCTTTTTAGTGCATGAATTTATTTTATCATCTGAAGGAAAATTCGAAGAATTTAATAGCTTTATAAATGAAAAGGCCCGAAAATAAATTTCCCTGTGTGTGAAATTACAAACGTACTGAGAAAATCGTCGAAAACATGTTTATCAATCACACTCACGTAACCGTGTATCATTCTATCTTATTCTTACTCCGACACATCCAGAGAACAATTACGTGAAAAGTGCATTGGTGCAAGCGCGCCAGGTGCACTCGAACAATGTGTTGGCGCACCGCACGAGCACTGGTGCTGGAGAAGGCGTCGCAATGGCGACAAGAGAAGAGTTGACCTGCAGTGAAAAAGTGGTTTATAGGAATTCAAAATTATGTTCAACCCAAATATTCTAGCGCTCTTTCACTTCTCTGAACAAAAGTAATGTTCATCCGGCTAATTCAAAAGCGCTTGATGACTCACCACTCACCACTCGCTGACAAGTCGTTCTTCCTTAAGAGCTGAGTCGTCTGCGTCGTCGTGAAACTTGAGTTCGTGCGAGTGGAAGGCGGCCATCGTGCGGAACACTCGCCCGTAATTCTGACACCTGATGCGCTCTTCCGCCTTTATTAAAGAGACCAAGAAACACAATCATTAATATAGACCCAGTTTGTTTTTTATGCACGAGGTAGGAAGTAAAGGACTTATATGGAAAAAAATTAATGTGTTTGTATAGGTTATCGTATAGGCAGAGTGTGGTCATGGGAATACAAGAGCGTCGAGACGTAGTCGTTGTGGTATTTCCGGACCACACGAGGGCCTATTTGATAATCGGCTTATTTTATTATTCACTAGAAATTGAAATGCTTTTCCCCCTTAATCCTTTAACCTGGATTGAAAATAAATAGCAACCTCATCTCACTCTCAATATCAACTCATTTACTATCGATAAAACATGACACTTCAATTTCTCAATATTGTTCTAAAATTGTATTTTACTCTGTCCTGTATATTGGCCATTAGTTGCAAATATATAAATCAGGCGTCTAGACCACACTGTATGATGTATATTTCATTGAAATTTCTAAAGAATCATGAAATAAATGCAGGATATAGAGCAACATTATTTATTGCATTATTGCTTAAAATTCTTTTTGTTTCTAACAGTGCAAAATATCAAATATTGCACTCTTTTGAATGGCTTGTTGAATATGGTTGACACCATAGGGCCAAGGGATTAAAATGCTTAATGTGATTATAAAATGCGAACTTTAATCACAAAATCGTCCCCTTTTCCCGTCAATAACAATACTTTCGACTAGCGAATTGCAATTACAGACCGTCGCCAATTTGGGAGTAGTTAGGGGCCCTTTGAATTTTAAGCAATCTTACAATAAGTAGGATATTGAATTGCACTAATTAGTACTCGACATTTAGACTCTCGACTCCGCCTCGAGTGCTAAATATCTCTTACTGCATTCGTGCAATTCAATATCCAATACGTATAGGTTATCAAATAGGCAGAGTTCGGTTATGGAAATACAAGAGCGTCGAGACGTAGTCGAGACGTTCTTGTATTTCCAGACCGAACGAGGGCCTATTTGATAACCGGCTTATTTTATTATTCATTAGAAATTGAAATACTCTTAGCCTTAATCCTTTTATCTGGATAGAAAAATAGATAGCAACCCCCACTCACTCTATTGTTTCACGAATCACAAGCTAATTAAGTTGACAAGGTGTGGTTGAATTTCATCTCATTTACTATTGATAAACATGACACATTAATTTTTCAATATTGTTCTCAAATTGTATTTTACTCTGCCTTTTATATTGCCCACTAGTTGCCAATATATAAAAATCAAGCGTCTAGACCACTCTGTATGATATATATAGTATTGAAATTTCTAAAGAATCATGAAATAAATGTTCCCTTTTCGATTCTCGCCGTTCAATTGGGCAAAGCGCGTGGATCACGAATCAAACATGTATGATATCATACATATAACATATTGGTCCACATAAAATACTTTTCTATTTCAATAAATATAAAGAACATAACCGTTGCTCCAAAGGCACCAAGGAATAATGTTGTGAAAATCTATAATCTTGACTGCATTCAAATCTATAATGCATTTAGGCTTGAGTGAATAAATTTAATGAGCAGTCCGGAGGCAAGCCTGACACAGGTATCATATTGTGTTTGTGTAAATACAATATAAGATCACTATAGACTATTGAATCATGAAAAGTGACTTGCTTGATTCAGGCAAGGTACAAATTGTGTTTGTTTAAGCGTTCTTGCCAAATTATTAGATCTAAATAACATGAAATATCTCAAAATTTCGGTCAAATGTTAAGGTCATGAAACAAGTATAGGTTATCAAATGACATTTCTTGTATTTCCAGAACACACCAGGGCCTATTTGATAACCGGCTTATTTCATTGTTCATTAGATCGAAACTGAAATGATCTTCGCTTTGATAATTTTACATGGGTTGGAAATAACTATACATTGTTAAAATTTACCACAGCGACACCTATCCTTACTGCTTATTAAATTACAAAATATGTACGCTATTCGGCGGGAATTTCGGTTTAAAAAATTCTATCAAATCATATAAAACGCTTAAATGCAACTCATAGAAGTCTATAAAATCATCCAAACCATCCACATCTCATGACTGCTAAATCGTCATGTTTTTAATAAGTGATATAATCATGTCGCTTGATTACAATGACAGTAAAAACGCTTGGTTTCCAGCCGTCCTCACATTTTGAATAGCGATTTGTGATTCGACTTGTCAAGTGATTGATAAGTTGCGGACACAATTATTGGGTAACAAAGGCCTCTTGAAATGGAAGGCTGTAGCGTCCTTTCTCTGCGCATTGTAACATCACTAATGTCCTTTATGATGCATTGACCATTTTTATGAACTTTCTAAAAATTATTTTCACCAAATGGTCTTTAGAAATGTTTATTTTGAACATATTTTAATGAAAAATTTATTTCATTGCTTCACATGTCACACGCGTACATTTGTGTATAATTAGCATTTAATGTTTATTTGAATATTTTCGTTCATCAATTTATTTTCATTATAAACTCGTTCCCGTTAATTTCTTGATGCATCGAGGGTTCGCCTGTGTGATTCCTATACTTGAAGATATTTCTTTATGTGCATAACAACATGAAATGTTAAATTTTTGAATCCCGTTTCAACGGAAAGCAATATTGTCAAATACAAAAAGAAAGAATATGTTTTGTTTCAAAGATCTTTGAGTTTCTTTGCACTTGACTCTCAACTTTAGATTACATCACGCTCTGATCATTGTGAAATTATCTACCCTTCAATTGCAATCCCAGCAATCATCCCTAACCACATCCTCTCGGACTTCTTACCATCAGCCCCTAAAAATTGGTAATGCGTTTTTTAATATCTGTAATCGAATCCCATTTGCATGGCTCCTTGTGGCGTGCGACAAAGGCGCGTGCAAACCGCAACACGATGCCTTAGGCAGTGCATGTCGCCAAAGGGAAAAGGGTGGCGATGACCATCGCTGGCGTCTGGTGGGATTTATAAAATCGTCCGCTTTTGACGTAATGACGAATAAGCAATATAGCTACTTTCAAAATATATATCAAATCCGAATTTGCTCTACCCCCGATGTAACTGGACGAAATGAAACCATTGAGCAGTTAGTATAAACTAACGGCTGGGGGGGGCATGTACGCGAGTGGTATATTGATGAAACATGATAAGGTGAATGCATTAACGACCCGTTAAGACTCCCCCCGTTAATTTACATATATTCTTGGCAACATACAAATTGTGCGTCCTAGGCCTAGTAATTTATTTTACATATCAAGAATATAATATTTTTCGAATTCAGAATCACATCACAGAGTTTATATTCAAAACCAAATACAAAATATGTATGGCGTAAATGATTTAGAATCATCAGATTGCAAATGGATTTGATATTGTTTATCTGTTATCCATCTTCTTTCGAGTCAATTGTTTCGTTATCTTTATTAGGGGAGACTTCAATAACAGGCGAAAGCAATAACTGGATATCCCTTTTCAAAAAAAAAGTTGGTGCTGTGTCATCCACTTCGGATTTGAATCACAAGAACATTATAATTCTGAACACGATTTCATCTGGTATCATAAATTTCTTGTAAAGAAAACAAACGGCTCCCGGAATCGTTACTCTTTTTAGGATGTTGACAAGTGTGCATGTTATAAATTATGCATGAGTGTTTTAAGCACTAGGTAAGTTTGATATGGATTTAAGTTGAGTGTTTATACGTGTTAATGGTTTTGGCTGTCAATCAATCATTGAATAACATTATATTTGAGCTACATAATAGGTGAGTGTTTTTTTTCATGGAAAGAAAATATATATATTTGGTAAAATCGACCATAATATTTGGATTTTACAATCGTAATATAGGGGCACTTGTAGCAGATCCTGATTCAAGGAATCAAATGACATTTTGTTATAAACAATCAGGGAAGGTACAACAAAACACTTTATGATAAATTACATATTATTTTGCACATATGCACTCGATATTTGATACACTCGATTTTGACATTTTTTCATATTTTAGTGGGGCCAATTACCAACAAGCTATTTTATATACTCAGCTGATATTACCCCCTGCTATAGTAAAATAGTTAATGTAAGAATTAATCAGGATATGAATAAACCTGACCGACATTCATGGACCAACTCATAAGTGACTCGATTTAGTTCGAACATGCGATGCAAACGTCTACAAAAACTGTCGTTTCATCATGGGCCAAAAAGGTGATCATGTATATCAGCCACACTAACCTGTTCGACGCGCTCCTCAATCACTCTGAGCTAGAGAAAGAGCTCGAGGTGATTCATTTGGTCGTCGGCTTGGGCCATGGGGCGGTGGGTGCTTGCCATTACTAAACTAAACAACCGATACGCATCCGCGTAGAAATCACTGTTCCCTTATATTATATCTTTCAGATTATATAGAACAAGTTTTTGATCGTGGTCGATGAGAAACGTCTGCTTTATGCCTGATTGCGCGTCAAAATGGTTTATTCATTTTTGTTTTATGTTTCGATGAATAACTGAAACTGCATTTCGAGAATCACTTTATATACATGAACATCATCACTTTAAAATAGTTATAATCCGACTAGTTTAGTAACGGTTCAAGTGTATTCCACGAAATGAACTAAGATATCCGAAATTAATTGATCTGCTTTGATATAACAATTCGCAAACTATTGTTATTTTCTTTCAATATTCCTTTTGCACAATTTAAACATGTTCTCTTATGTTCTACAAGCATAGATTTTCTTTCAGTGCATTATAACAGTCTAATTATGCACGCCAATTTCCGTAATTAAAGGCAATTTATGTTTCGTCGAGAGCGCGAAGACTTGGTTTCAAGAGAGACGCTGTTGCCCGGGGCAACGGAGGACGCCAGTGCAGCTGCCATGCCTGGTACTAGCCCCTGCATTTCCAAACTTAGTGGGACCTTAAAAGAATTCTATCAAGAAGAAGTCCATAATATTTCATGGAAAGTTATTTGCCAATTGAATTTTGGTTAAATGTAATCAAAGATCTAATCTAAATTGTGTATAAAATAGTTGCGATTTGATTGTTGTGTTGCCGACCAAAATTGATGTCACAATGCGCTTGTATACGGTGTTAAAAGAGGAATGATCCTTCATATTTTTATCGATTTCAAGATTTGTATAAAAGTAGTTTTTTTTTAAAGAATAGTGTTCTTATTATATCGATGCCTATTCTATGTCATAATTGATTATCATCAAAAATATAGCTTAGTTAATCCAATTATATTTTCTTGAATAATGAAGGTTGTTAAGTATACATTTGAGTTCTAGTTTTTACTCTCAGTCCCCGTGCACAAAACAAAACGAAGAATTATCGGTTTGAATTACAATCATATTGACTTTACTTCAACACTGATGACACAGTCCATAAGGGAGGGCGGGACATTGAACAATGACGATTGCGTTCCCGCAAGGATGAGCGCAACAGCTTGGTGAATCACATTTCGTGGTTTCCAATCAGCTAATCGACATCACAAACTTTGATAACCCATCTTGTGGGATTCCATTGTTTTTTTAAGTGTGGCATGAGGGAGGGTGTGAATTTGGTAAATGTAATAATAAAGAAGACAGCATGTCGTGGTCATGCATGACATTAGCGACTGTTACCTTTCTTCATTAACATTACTTTTACATGAATCCTACAATAAAACCATTTCTTTGCCGAGGTTTTTAAGTAATATCCCAAATGCATCTGCAGCTGAGTGAGAGCAGACAGCTTTGTATGAATAAAGAGAAAACTAGTTATTAACCTAAAATAGTCGTTCTAACTCTAATCTGTTGGAACAACTTTTTTTTACTAAAACAAATACGGCTTGAATGCCCTCCCGTGCAGTTTCAGCTGGATTGGAGCATGCAGTTGCAACATGGTCCAGAAGTTTGCTCGTGCTAGTCCAGGGCATCACGCGTTGCAGCTATAGTTTGCAATACAGAAGAGATTGCAGCCAGATCGTACAGGGTAGCGGTCACGCAATCGGACTAGCGAACAATCAGAGCTGCGAACTGTGTTAATCTATTGATCCTTTTTATATTATCAAATAACATTTATTTAAGTAACGTTGACACAATTTAAGATCTTTGAAGGCTTTGGTATTGAAAGTGCCTGAGAGGTCTTAAGTTCCCTTTAACGAATTTATTCAGGAACCCCTTGAGCCTTGTTTGCAGTGGTTCATCTAATACAAATTATAATAATATCCAATTTAATTATATAGTTCATAGTTTAATAATATCTACTCTTTCGTTCATTTCACAAAGTCATAAAATTCTCAAGTAATTAAAATTGAGAGTCACATGAGGTTGAAAACAAGACCCGTATAAACCATACATTTACGACTAAAGCTTG
>LQRL01016528.1:12109-22222 GCA_001703475.1 Hydroides elegans | reverse complement strand
AAAAAAAACCCAGAAATTGATTTTAATTACACTTTATCTGTCTGTTCGGTATCAAGATGGCTCTGATCTTGCAAAAATAAACCATTTAATAAAAAGGACAATATAAGAAACATTTGTAAAATCCATTAATATCAAACAATTTTAACTGAGTTTGGACGTAAACCCAGTAGCATTTTATTATTTTGACCGGAGTCTTTTTGACATGAATTACAACCATCTGATAATTATCCGGTTAATATTAACCACGAATAAAAAATGGAAAAATATTACATTTATGTATCGAGTTTTTAAATCGATATACAGGTAAAAAATCAACACCAGAAAGAAAATGAAATGCACGGAACGAGATTTCAGTTTTATGTCTTTGCTTTTTTTTCTCACAATACTTGTATTCAATTAAAAATCGAGAGATTCCCTCACAACAATAATTAAATTACGATTTTATATGAATGTGGAGCCATTTTTCGCTACAAATTTATTTTTTTGGGACAATAATTTCACTTAGTGCGCACACGTTCACTACATGCACTAAATGTATTCATATGATATAAAAATGGATAATTACACTGAATAAATAAAGCAGATTTTTTCTATGGAATAATGTCTATTAGGTATATACCACATTTATCCATACAAAAACATAAACATTCGTCTTTAAAAATTACGTTAACCTTATAAAAACATGGTTTTAGCGCATAATGGTGCTGCCAGCGGCTCTTTGCGTCTGCGAAATTGGTATAACATATCGTAATCCATGCGATATTATTTCCGCTGGAATCACTATATTTTATACCGAATTGAATTCCGCAGACGCAGACGCAAAGAGCCGCTGACAGCACCATAAACCATAAAACAGCGCGTTATATATAGATCGATGAAAATATGTCTATAGGGACTTGGAAGGTCTAGTGACGTCCTATCGCTATTTGTACTATGTCTACGAACGATTTCCGTTCGTTTATATTGTTTCAATGTTACAAAGTATGATAATTGGCCTCGTTCATTTCAATATCAGTACAAGTATATCGAAAAAAAATAGCACTCTATTCTAACAGTTTCTTGATAATAAATTAAATCATGACGGCACCAGAGAAACATAAAGCAATCACAAGTAACAAGTTAACAGAATGCATATTAACAAATCTGAATCTAATAACACAAACAAGTATAGCAAACTAATCTTTCTAAAATCCTTACCTTATTATTCTTAAGCCGCGTTCACACAAACCGGATAAAAGCAGAACAACTCGAACGCATGAAATCATATGTATAAAAGCAAATCAAAGCATCTCTTCAGTTTATGTAAAAGCGTGCTTTTTGTGAAAACATGGTTTAATATAAATATTTTCCTTTTGAATACGCACAAGAATGTTTCCGTTCTGCTTTTTACAACTAAAGCCTGGCCTCATTGGATGCTTTATTGAGCTTTTTTAGGCGAACAGGCTCAAAAGCCTTCCTATTTGGCCAGACACTAATTTCGTACAATGAGAATGTTTTCAAAAAGTGTTAAGGTGGCTCTGTTTATGAGTTTAACGTTTATTGTTTATGGTTTAAGCGTTTATCTGTGATGTTTTTTTTTTTGCGTTTATCGTTTATGCGTTTGCCATGAGTTGTTGGCAATGCGAGCGACTGTATAGCTCTTTGGACAGAATGCTATTGATGTTTTATAAGGACCTGGCCATAAAGAATTATTGAAAATATGATTTGTTAAGGGAAAAGAGCCAGAAAAGGATTCCCGTGTAGCCAGGCCATTAAAGTCATTACCTGATTCTTTGATTTCCAGCAATTAACACATCTGTAATCGTTCATATTTTGCATATAAACGATAAACTATCTGTTCATAACATAACTAAATATACTTTGACATATACTCACATACAACATGAAAACAACAGCCTAAAAGCCCTAAAAATAATCTTAACCATAATAAAACACCTTAAATTCCGCCCCTCCCCCCTTAACACAAAAACATATCTCAGCTTCCATTATCTACAGTGCATCGATCGAGGTGCATCGCATGTTGTGACTGTGCATCGTGAGATTCATTTTCTTTCTCTTTCACATCGATGCACAATTGAGTTTCTGCCGCCATTGTCTTATCGGTGGCAACCGAGAGATTTGAGAGACTATATGGCTTCTTGGCATTCTGTTGTTTTTCTTCCAATTTGGATGCTTTTGATTGAGTGAATTGACGTAGAAATGGAAATAGCAGTTCGGGACTGATGCTGTGGTGCTTCTCTCGAAAACCTAGAATTGGATAATAAACAACATATTATGATGTCTATGATCTTTAAATGAAATACTACCAAGGGTTTGCGATCATTTCAAAATACGAAGCATTTTGCGCAAAACGAGGGTCATGCATCGATTTACTGATGACAATTTATAAATAAAGATTAGCAATCTCCTGACGTACAAACAACAAACTCAGTTCTAGAAATAACTATAATTTTCAATAAGATAAAATATCTCAGAACCTATTTTAGATATGATTTTTTCAGACGAAGTTGAACCATGTTTAATTAATTCATAAAAATAGCAAAGACACGCGCTTACGACATTGTTCTGAGATAATGCGAAATGCAAAGAAAATTAAGTTAACCCAATATTACGAGCTGGGTTTCTATGAATGTCGCAGATCGCTGAATTTCATAAGCGCGTGTCATAACTAAAAATTAAAAAAAAATACTTACCTGGAATAAAGCATAATAAAAGTGTAGACGTGACACCGACTAGAAGACCGCACGCCAAGTGCCAGAAGAAAGGGATGCGATAAAAGAGATGGACGGGTTGCATCTCCTCTTGGCTGACACTGAAACAGGATCAGGATATTGTATATGGATTATTACATGTATGATGTTAGCCTGGCCACGTTGGCAGCTTTTTTGTAGGTTTTCCCCAAATAAAAACGTGTTTTCAATGTATTACTTATAGGAAACTCAAAACCACAACTGGCTTTTGAAAACGCAACTTGATCATTGTTCACTTATAATAAATGATATTTTTACCTCTTATTTATGTTATATATCAAGTAAATATGACGTGTTTGGTAATTTTAACTTTAATCCACATAAAGACGTCTCTTGTACTCTTTTTTTTTGGCGCTTTATCTGTTCACAGTTTTCTGGATCCGCGCCTGATTTTATGGATAAGAAATCATCTAGTGTAATGAACATAAAAAATATATTATATTTTTGAAAATATTAAGGTTACCTTTGCGTTGTTGTTAAATTATGGAACACATATGTGGCTGATGTATTTGAAGGTGCTTCAGAGCCGCCCTCTTCAGAGATCTCTAGGGGGTTTGAACAATTGCTGGTGGTAGTTGGTTTGACCGGATTCACCGTATCAGATAAGACATTTCCTATTCCCATCCAAGCAGTGAAGATAAGTGATATCAGGGCACCAGTTATTGCGCTCTGCAAAAGAAAGGAAAATTTAATTTAGATATATTTAATATAGAATAGTGCATTGGACATGCTCATCGAACTATTGCGCATTGCAAAAAATGTAGAATTTGTTTTATATATAGAACAATGCATTAGGAATGCCCGTCTGAAGTGTCGCCAGTTTCATTTTTATTATAATGGTGCTCTCAGTGGCACTTCGCGTCTGCGGAATTAAATTGGTATAAAATATTGTAAACCCAACAGAATCAGTAACTACATGTATATTGTCTACCAATTTTAATTCCGCAGACGCAGACGCAAAAGCCGCTGACATCATATATTAACATTTGCGCATGTTGCGAAAATTGTTCAATATTACATATTAAATTTAGATCTAAGATTGAAAAAATAACTATTGCGCACTGAACAAAAATCATATATAGAATAGTGCATTAGGAATGCTCATCTAACGTGTCGTTAGTTTTTTATTTTCTTTTTATTAGTTTTTTTTATGTTAATGAGGCATACTAACATTTGCGCATGCTACGAACATTTTTCAATTATTAAATTAAATTTAGATATTAAAGAGTGCGTTGAACAGGCTCAAACGTCGGTTAGCATTATCAATATTATTTACAATACACAACAATACTCACTATTGCTCATCGACAAATAAATTTGAAAAATAAATTGGGAAATTAAAATACGGTTATTTGAACACCTATATTTTTGACACACAAATTAATGGCCTATATAGTGACCCCGAATAACAATAAACCGTTTTTACAATAACTTTTCGGTTATGCAAGAAGTATTTATAAAATATATTTTGACTTCATCATTTTTCTGTTCTTTTTTCTCATGGCATTTGACCAAATTTCTTACAAAAAAAGGAATAAATGCCTTTCGTTTTAGAATAATCGTATTTATAAACCTCTATTGTACCAACTAATGATTGTACAAACAAATATCAGATGGACTATGTAGACTACATGAATGACGGGGTCAGCGCAGAAAATGGACCATGGACAAATTACAACATTATGCGTAAGGTTCCCGTTTTTCAAAATTATTGAGTGACCATAAATATCTGAAAATATTTACTTTGACCTTTGAGGAGTAACATTGCTTTCGCTCTTAGCGTAATAAATTGGTATCTTATGATGTCATAGCGATATAATGTCTTTATTAAGTGTCGTGTATAAACTCATAAAAGGACATGTTTTCTTTTTGCATTAACTCATTACAGCACTAAGCATTTAATCTCCGTTATGTATTAAAGGGTAACAATAGTTATCTCAAATTTTCATTGCAACTATAAGAGGTTTGGAAGCTTTTTTTGCCCTAAAAACCTGTCTTCCAGTGTATTCCTCAGTTGAAACCAAAAGCGCCACCAGCGTGTAGAAAGTGTCTCGAGTTTGAAAGTATTTCTCATAAGAAATACATTGTAAGACATGGTTTCTAAGAGAAAACGCTAGAAAAGGCTTCCAATATGGCCAGGTGCTACATGGTAGACGTGCTAATGAGTTATTGAGTCACCCCAACCTGTTTTTGGGTCACTTACTATTTGTCACAGAAACAGCATTTATAAACATTTTTTTTACACACACAAAATAACACGTAAGTATGTTCATGATTTTATTTGTTACGTTAAAAAAGTATATTTCATGTTTTCTTTTCCTATTGAAAATAGTGAGTGACCCAAAAACTGATCATGACTCAAAAACTGATTTCCCCTTCTACTCGCATTAAGCCTTCGACACTGATCGCATTATAGATAATTTTATTTTTTTTTACAATTTTAACTTTTAAATATTCAGTTTAAAATATTATTAAACATACCCGTGAATTTGGTCACAGTGACAGTGCACAAGTTACTATAAGAATGCAGTAGGAGCCGCAAAAAAAATGCTCAACAGGGAAAACACCAACGATCCGACATAAAACGGGAAAATCGGGCTGATATTTTCGTTTTAATATGCAACAGAACCTCGCTGACACGAGCACGGTGAACTCGATTAACCGGTCATCTCGAAGTGATTTTAAAGTACCGTAATTACCGGTGTATAACCCGCGGGTTATACACCGATTTTACAAACGAAACACCTGGGTGCGGGTTATACACCGGTGCGGGTAATACACCGAATTCGAAAACATAAAATGGTTATTTTTGAAAATTTCAAAAATTGGACATATCACAAAAGCATGGTTTTGACTTGAAAAACCGTTGAGTGACGGCTTAGCTTCAATACCAGAATATGCATTACCTTATCATAGTGTGGTTTTGCTATTACACAATCAGAAGATCAGTGATGCTGAGAGATTAGCGAGCGACACTGAATAACCAATGAGCAGCATAGATAAAATACTGAGTGACTCAGATGGGGATTTGCTTTATATAGCCTTATCATGTATTTACATGATGTATTTACTGAGAAGACGATTTGGGGGTTATGACAGATATGGGCTAGGAGTGATTTATGAGTTGTGAAAAGAGGGGAAGTTAAGAGGGGAAAAGTGAAATCATTTTTTTTTAATAATTGATAGTTTTAACATATCAATGATTTTAAAAAATCCCTAAACTGTTTCAGTATTTTTTTATAATTGATAGTTTTTAGTATTTCACTGCATTGTATAGATATTTTATTTCACTTTAAATCGACCTTTTTCCAAATCTCAAGGGTGCGGGTTATACACCGGTGCGGGTTATACACCGAATTTGAAAACATATTACTCCAATTTTGGAGGGTGCGGGTTATACACCGGTGCGGGTAATACACCGGTAATTACGGTACCCTCTTTTATATAATAGACTTAGTGGTCCAAAAGCACAGTTAAATCGAATTCACTGATAACTCGAAGTAATCTTCAGTCACGAGCATATCACGCTAACGAGGTTCCCTCGATTACACAAAGCCTCACCATGAGCTCATCGTGACCTAAAACTCACTCATATTAGGTCAACATGATATCATGATGAGGTATGGTGCAAGCTGGGGCGCAAGCTTATTTTCAACAAGGAAGTAATGATATATTATTAAACGAACCCGTGAATTCGGTCGCAGTGACACTATAAGAAAGGCGGTAGGAGCCACAAAAATGCTAAACAGGGATCAATGATCCGACATAAAACGAGAAAATCGGGCTGATATTTTCGTTTTAATAACTAGTAGAACCTCGTTAACTCGAGCACCGTGAACTCGATTTACTTGATAACCGGAGGTAATCTTTAAGTCCCTTCTTTTATATATTCGTTCTCGAAAACCACGGTTTACTCGATTTCGCGGATAACTCGAGCATCAGACCACATCGAGTTAATGAGTTTCTACTGTAAGCTTATTTTCAAAAAGGAATTAATTTCTTAATCATTATATATCATCATAATACAGTAGAACATCGTTAACTCGAGGTCCTCGGCACCTCAAATTTACCTCGAGTTATCCGTGAATTCGAATTAACCGTGGCTTTAAAAGACTTACTTATTGGAGATGGGAAATCACCTTGAGTTTAGGAGTAATTTGAGTTAACCGTGCTCGACTTAACGAGGTTCTACTGTACATATATAATACATACCCGTGAATTAGGTCTAAGTGACAGCGCCCCTGACACTATAAGAGAGGCGGTGGGAGCCGCAAAAATGCTCAAAAGTGAAAAAGTCACTTGGACTAAGGTGCCACCCAGGTTGGAGCAGATGAGAGCCAGAAGGATGGATATAATACCGAATACAACACCTGTATAGAATGAAAAATAAATAAATTAAATATAAAATGAATAAAATAAATAAAATGAAATAAATTAAATGATGTAAATGTATGTCTGTTATACATTGTATAAATATGGCATAAACATACAATGAATTAAAAGAATTCTTAAAATGATGTAGTTACACAATGTTAATAGATTTAGAAGTATAATGGAGTATAATGCATTCAAATTTAGTGATCTATTACCAAAATGTTATAAGTAAGCTGGTTCGGTAAAAACGTATGATAAATTGTCCGGATCTTTAAGCATTTTTTTCATGTTATTTGAATAGTGGTAAAAGGCACGCGTTAATTGTTGGTTGCCATAAAAGTTATATTCTTTATAATCAATTGTATAAATAAAGAGGCTTATATGAAGCAACAGTTGACACTAAGCAATGTCAGGGTAGAGAACAATTGCACGTCAATAATAACAAGAATGAATTCAAGAATATTCATACTACTTAGGGTCTATGCACACGGGGAGAATCTTTCGGGGAGAGTCTTTCGTCCCAAACAAACTGTGTTTTCCATTACCGGTGTAGCGCGATATTATTGCCCCAATGATACTATTGCCAGACGGGCAAGAGTATCAAGGATTTTTGCCGTGAGATTATTGCCCCCTCTGTGATATTGTTGCCCCCTATACCAAATACTCATTTTTATTATACATGTAGTTGCTTGGGTTTTGTTGAAAATGTTTTAACTGATATCATATAACATGCATTTATATACTGAGCAGGGTGTAGCATAAGCCAGAATTCTGTCTCGGTAATTTTTCGAGGGTACTTGAATTCTGCCTCGGTATATGCTATTTTGCCTCGATATTTTTCGAGGGAACCTGAAATTTGCCACGGTAGATCCGAAATTTCTACCTCGGTAATTTTTCGAGGGTACCTCAATTCTGCCTCGGTAATCTTGATTTACCCTCGAAATTACCGAGGGTTTCTACCCTTATGCTACACCCTGCTGAGTATACAGCCAAGATATTTTTTAAACGCTTAATTCAAAATAATATTAACATGTTTTTTCAAAGACTTCGTCCATAGTTCATCCATGGTTCTGCTCTTAGTATTGTGTCAACGGTTTTTTTGTCATTACTGTCAACTGTCGCGAAGTTCACACCAATATAACTGCACCCTTTTAAATGTTTTGAAACAATGAAACGAGTGACCAATGTACGTATGGAAAATTAGGATTCGTATGAGACGAGGGGGATCCGGTCAAAAAGTCCCCGGACATAAAATCACGATTTTGGCAACATAGGACATAAAGTCCCAAGACAAAATGTCTTATAAAATGTTAATTTCCCAATATTTTTTTATATCACGATTAACTATCATTTAAGACTATATAACTTTAAACATGCATTGAATTAAATTAAAAATAGATGTTTCTAAATTATATTTTTGCCCGGGGACTTAATGTCCTATGTTGCCCAAATTGGGGACTTTATGTCCGGGGATTTTTTGACCTGGATTCGAGACGAGGATATTATACTCCATAGGAAACTTAATTGCAATTAAGTCACATTATTCATGTTGTTACGATGACGCTAGTCATTTGAAATGTATTTTCTATTCAAAATGTTTTGCGATGGTTTTTATTATGAAACAATTTATGCAAATATATTCTTTAAATGAAAAGCAGGATGCAGATATATGCAACTTCTAACCTGGCAAACATGTGAATTGGTATTTGTTCTTTCGAAGTCAATTTAACCGTATTCACACAAATATTAAACAACTAAGTAATGCTATAATGATAAATATGGTCTATATTACAGTTTGCTACATTACTACCAACAGAAATTCCTTTGAAAACTGATAAAACAATATATTCATATGGGGGCAAGAATCTCATGGAGGGGGCAAGAATCTCATGACCTCTTATCTATGACACTATTGTCGGGAGGCAATAGTATCACTATGACACTATTGCCGGGGGCAAGAATTTAGGGGGGGCAATAATATCATGGTACACCGGTATATTTTTTTTATGGGAAACACCCCAAAAAATAGCTGCAGTTTTAAAGCTTAAAGCGTTTTGGAGTTGCTTTGTTACGGGGAAAAAAGCTGGAAAAAAGTATCCTGTAGGGCCAGGCCCTTATGTGACCAAATACAGTGTATTTTTTTAATAGCGAAATTATAAGACATATTTTAAGTTATTCCGCTATTGGAAATCGCAATAGACAGGATATATTTTCATGGTAAATTTAAAAAAACGTACAAAAAACGTACGAATGGTAAAAAAAAAACGTACAAAAACCTACAGATTCCCGAAATCCCCCAAAAAACGTACGGTACGTGTTTAATGGTACGGAATGACAACACTGCAAATACCATACAAGTTGTAATACAAGTCAGGTCATTTTATGATGGCAAGATGAATTTCTTACATAGGAGTTTTGTAACCATCGTTCTTCGTTGTTCTGTAAAATGCGCAAAACGTTCTCTCAAAAGATCCTGCCAAACGATTGCCGTAGAACTGCTGTATAAACTCGATAAATTGCTGCAAAAATATGTAAATATTGTATGTATTAAATGAAATAACATTTCGTCCATTTTTTTCGCGAAGTGACGAATAGGCAATTTTAACGATTTTGAGTTAACACCAAATTTGAACATTGTTTTACGATGCCTTTTAAATGCTTAAGCTTCAATGTCCAATCTATTTAAGTTTTTTAGATATTTTTGGTATTTTATATTTTTTGCAAAGTGACGAATAAGTTTACTGACGTCATTACAATAATAAGATTATATTAATGACTTTGCAATGCATGTAGTAATAAGGGTAAAATAATAAGGTTTATGATAAGGTATATGCATATATGATGTAGGTAGCATACTCAGGTAAACGGTAAGGTATACGATAATTTTAATGGAAAATGGTAAATCTTCTTTTGTTTATATCCCAAAAGGGGAAAAAAGCATATTCGTCACTTCGCAAAAAAAATGGACGATTTAAATAGGTGACAGAAG
>LQRL01016508.1:0-15347 GCA_001703475.1 Hydroides elegans | reverse complement strand
GCTGTGCTAGCTAGTCCTAGCTAAAAATTTCTTAGCTAAAGATTTTAGTGTAGGGCTAGCTAGCGTCTAGTATGGCGTTAGCTAGCATGTTGACTGGGATTGTCTTGAGCATCCTTGATGAATGGCAAGAAATGATGAAAAGAAATGTAATAAAGTGAAATCAAGGGACTTTAACCAAAGAAGAATGAGCAAAAATTATAACAAGAAATGCTTTTGCATGACATTGTTGATTTATGTATAGGGACCACGGTCCATTTAAGAAATAATGCTGAACTAATGAAAGTATTCATTACTTTTTTTTTAAAGATGCAAATTGTTAAATTGTGTTATAAATGGTATTACAATTGATTAGAGCGAATGCAATATATTAAAAAAAATATAACAAAATTACGGTTGCCTACAAAGCCTATGCATCTCCAGAAATGTACTGTATTTTAACGGCATTTGTAGTAGCAAAGGGGAGCTGCTAATTTATGCAAAACCTTAAAATAAAATGTCATATTTCTTTTGATTTCAGAAGATGCTGTGCTGATTTTAGAATCCTCTATTAGCGATATTGTCATGTAAGTATACTTGTTTTAAAAACAGAATTTAGAAAAAAAACTCTAACTCAACAGATCGGAAAATGTCCTTAACTCCGATAAGTTGATCACGTGTTTTATATTTTTTCATTGATATCTCCGGTTTTTGACAAAGCTATTCAGAGTCCATCTATTAGATAACTAAATATCAATATCTAAGAAAGCATGCGATACGATATATATGTAGCCAAGCAATCATACATCAGTTGAAATAATCAGAATTTTTTTTCTAATTTTCTGAATTAAATATATTTTGAATTTTCGAAAGCGATCAGCAAGATACCTTTATGATACTTTTGGTTTAATTTTCACGTCAGTTTAACAACCCTGTCTACCATTCTAATCCACATGAATGAAGAGAGTAATAATCTAAATCTTATTACGTATTTTATGAAACTACATTAAAGGCGTGCTAGTCATTTGTGACCTTTTTGAATAATGAAAACTTGATTGTGTTAGACCCGGTAACATAATTAAATTTTCTTGTTCCGTTTTTTTTAAAGCATTCACGTACGTACTACTTTATTCACGTACGTACCACTTTTTAAAATTGTCATAGTTATCATGTGTGTTTGTTTTGGACTGTTTTCAGAAAACCCTCCAAACATGACATTTACATGTATAAGAAATGTGGTTGCATTGCGAAGCTGTATTATTCATTTAAACGTTATTTAAACGTTCATAAACGTTACGTAAAAATATGGTAAAGGCCCTGTGCAATCATGTATATCATGGGAGATCTGTGCCAGAGCGTATCCGGAAATAGAGATTAGACATCAGAAAAAAAGTAACATTATATTAATATGGCGTTGCTGCGATGGTATAAGTTAATCAATTCAGTAACAAAAAATTGAATCGAAATGACATCAACCGTTTATATCAAATGACAGTTAGTCGATGTAATTTACAAAAGGTATCTCTCCGTGTTGTGACAGTTGAATTGAATAAAAAGTGAACTGCTGCAATTAGATATGAATGCATAATTGTGTGTTGTATACAATCAAACTTAATATTTTTTATCAAACATCTGCCAGAGTAATTTGAATTGATAACACTGCTATTAACAAAAATCACAGATGATTGTATAGAATTGAATAAACAATATACATTTTCAGTTCATAAAAAAAGATCGATAAATAAGCCATCAAACTATTTCGAACTAAAAAAACACTTGATGTTTTTTTTTAGTTCAGCCATGTTTAAGGGGCGAAATATTTTGCATTTCTTGAGTCCCTTTATGGATAACTCTTATAATTGTTATTCAAATGAGGAACATCCATCCATTCTCAAATCACTCATCGCCTTCCTCCATCGATCAACAATCAGCAAGTGAACTGATATTCGAGCCAACAGACCCCGCCTCCTCACCCCGGTGACCATTTCAAGAACGGGACCGGGGTGTTGCAGATACTGACCATCAATTCATATGATATCCTCTCGGCCCCTGAACAACATCAAACACCCATAATTTGACACTCCCCTGTCTCAATCGACCACCGGTAGCGAACCACCGATTAAATTTCCCTTGACCAACTGGTTGTAAGCGCATCGTTTAACAAGCAAAAGGGCATAAGTCACACGGGGTGTAAATGTGGTGACGTTAACGGCTTTTGGTAATGGTGGTGTGTGTTTCTGGGCGAAATTCTTAGGGCACAGTATAGGGCCTGGCACACGTTAAGGAAACCCCACGTGTATTCTAAAAGATAACAAAATACTTTTTAATATTGATGATAGAAATGATTAAAAGTACATGAAGCTCTATGAAAATGTTTATAATTAATGCTTGTGAAACCAAAACTTGTCTTACCCATATAAATGAACGGCATTTTGATATAATTCATATTTTATACACTGTAGTTTGAAAAAGTTGATATCAATATTGCTTAGAACTCTCTTGAATTCAGAGATTGTTCACCTCTGTCCGGGGGCGGTTCTAATTGTACATTGCTATAATTTGGCACCGGAAGCCTAACTGTCAGCAGTAAAACTGGAAACCTATGAATATTTAGTATAAATCCTTTATGGCGGACAGGAACAGTCGCATTCTTTAAAAACAGCTGCGCGTCAAAATTACATCTACTGGATTTTTTACTCAATTCAAGGAATTTGATAGTTGACTTTCCACATAATTGTTTTCTCTAGCATTTATTTTGTTACATATTAGAAAAAAAATCATAGTACAAATGGGCAGTTATACTAAATGAACATAGTAATGTTAAATGAAAATATCGAATCTGTATCAGCGAATATCTGTCTTCATCAAGCCCGACCCTGTTGGTAATCCATGTCCGCCCAATAGATCCACAACCACCCCACCCCAAAGGATGGCACCATCATAGTTTAAAAAGTCACCAAAACATGAGATACAGCAACATGGGATGCGCATTCACGATCATGTCTCATTGATTCTTGTCATGACCTCTTGGCACCAGGCCGCTCCCCCATGGAGAGGCACAGGGTAAACAAACCAGTAATGTGTGACATTTTACACGATGTCTCTCATCCATTGACAGAAAATCAGTTATGTGATCACAATTTAATTTTTGGCTGACCGTTGGTTTGTGATTTTTGGTGGATGGAAGGTGGGGCTGGGCGGGGCTGTGTTTTGTGAAGAGTGTAGATAAGCATAGATGTGGAACGGTTTCGAAATTGATGACTATCAACGTATTCAGCCGTGACTCTAAACTGTTCCTTACTAGTTCAAATAAAATTATGAGAAACGGAAACGTACTGTTCGCTGAAATTGTAGACTCTAAAAACAAGGGGTTGACGGGGTCACGAGCCAGTTGTATTATTATGTTGACCGCTGATCGACCATAAAATTATCACTTCGATTCAAAGAGTACCAAACAAAAGACCAATACATTTGCATATTTTATCACATTTTAAAAGTGTCTTCTCGTAGCACAGATGGCTTATGTGATATGTGTTGTGACAGTCGCGATGACAAATGATCTCTAATTTTATCGAATAAACTGACGGCGGTATGATCAGAGAAATATATTAACACGATATGAATCGCAAAGGATTTTGAAGATTGCTAAGTGCTTGTGTCGCTTGGTTGATCTGTTATTATAAATAAAATACGGGATTGCAGGTTATCAGAATATTATATTTTCTATTATCGGTCTTATTGAATTTTGACGGAAAATCCTTTGACGGTTGGCCCAGTGTTCAGTAACTTGGAGATGATTGATTACTCTGTCAAATTACACAACATGTGACGGATTCATTAACAAATTGAATGACATCTTATTAATAATAAGCAAGTGTCTTTATGATAATGCAATGTCCTGTTATCTCCCTCCATTGTCCAGGCAACTCATTAATTCAGACGGGAGGGCTAGTTTTTCAATGAGCAATGCTTCTTGAATTTACAATGTTGGGGTTATTGAGAGTATTTCCTATTATTCAAGGTGACACCGAGGTGACGAGCAAATGAATTAAACATTTTGGGGACATCCAAACTGATTTGTCAATTTATGAACAACTGGCAAATTTATTATCATTTGTATATTGATACTGATGCACAATGATGGAATATTCAAACCAAATGAACTCCCAGGTTATTCCACAACGCGATTGTTCATCAATGCGGTTCTAACACAGTAATTGAACTATTTAAGTCGCTTTAAAAATGATAATTCATGCGATTACCCCATATAGATAACCCACACTACAGCAATAATTCATACAGCACTGTTTATAAATTATTTGTGACACTGTCTCGAAACCATTCTGATGAAATACATCTTTGTCGAATGGGACACTTGTCATACTTACATTCTGATTAAAACTGTAATGAACAAGCTAAGATTTCCCTCGAGGTGTATAAAGGAGCGACATGCACCGATGCAAGGGGATTAAATATTTCAATTTAAGAATTTAAAATCGATTTGTTTTGCAATGCCTCGCAAATGTAAGCCCAACAAAAAATGAAATTAGAGGTATCACTAATACATTTTGAAGAGTTCCATGCATAATAGTACTCAGTGGATGTTTGGTGCATTGAGGAAGTATTTTTTTCAGAAAAATTTATATAACGATTGATATACATGTAAAAATATCAATATTGTCTTTAGCATTTACGTAATGTGACACATTTCAAGATGGATACGAAAATTGCAGTTGATTTATTTATCACCATTTTGCACAAACCACTTCAATTTTGAAATAAATTACGTGTAAGAATTTTCGTGTATAACGATTTATATATTTGGGCATTTTCCAAATATACTTACAAAAATTAAAGTTAATGCAGTTCTTATTCCCATATATTACAATATATAAAAAGAATAGATGGTTAGTGTTGAACATATCAGGATGATAAAACGTATTTTTCACCTCCCTTTAGCTTAATTCAATTACATAGACTCGTCCCTCAAATCATAAGATAGAGTCCTTCAATACATGCTTACGTATTGCCTCATTTGTTTTCATATATGCAGCGAAATAGACTGTTGCTCGGCAAGATTGGGTAATTTCAGAGACACCCGTTACCCGTTTCCACGTGGAGATCCCGAAGCCAAGTAATTTTGATGGGCTGGTCCTCATGAAATGTCCGTAGATCTTTTAATCCATTTGGCAAATTACTGAATAAAGTCACTTAAATTCAAAATGTATATAACACGAAAAAAGGTAAGATGAGGTTTAAATCTATTTGGTAAACTATTGAATACTGTCACCTAAATTCAAAATATATATAACACGAAACAAAAGTTATATGTTCAATTTAATAAAGTAATAATTGTATCTAGTTTTTCTGATTTGTTAACATTAGTGTTCCATCAATGAATAAGTTACTGTTTGATGGTTATTTGAAACATTGGGCACACACGCCACAAAATTGTGTTTTACAATAAAGCAATATACGACATGAAAAATGCTACCCGAAAGAACCTGTTTCACATCATGTTTCAGAAGCAGGGTCCAAAAACAGATAGGACTTATGATGTACAATGACTGTCATTAGACCATGTTGGAGGTCGTGTTCGTTTAACTAACCTCTAGAACTCACTTCAGACATGCATAATTCATCGTGATGTATAATCTTATGGTATGCTTTTAGAAACACCGACTAAGATAAAGAATTCTTATTGAATAATAAATGCAATTGAATCATCTATAATTGCAAAAGACTCAACCATTGTTTCATGATAAAAAAACCGGTTAAGTCATGTTTTCAGATATACTGTTATATATAATTTGATTTTGAAATATACAATATGGACACCTTTTTAAACTAAAAATGGAAATATACGATTGACAGCGCTTAGGAAGATAGATTCTAGATTTTTATAGATTTCCAAAGGATATATTATCAAAGTCAATTTTGGCTTTGCCCGATTGCCAATTTTAAAATAATATAGAAAAACACCCTACGGGTAGATGTATTGCGAAGTTGGCATTATTGATATTTAAATGTGTTCTCTATAGTCAATATAATATTGCGGTTATAAAACAATGACCAAGCCTCAATCAAAGTATTCGGATATATCAATCGGTTCCCTTGTTAATATGCACTGAGATTGACTTTCACAATTTTCTAAATATAGATAACGTTTTTTCGCCCAACCCAGAAAGCACGAAAGGGGTTTTCAATGAAAGCGCTACTGTGCGTGAAATACCACGACTTCCGTTCGCCATTTGCACAAAGAACCCGTCCACGACATGGGGCCTGGGTGACGGGTTTTCCTTATGAATAGGACACATGGTTTTTGTGGCGTGAGGTTCTGTGGCGAAGAGTCCGGGTTCTACGGTTGGTAATGGTATTTGAATGTCCATCAAATTTAAGTTAAGCTGATATGTTTTTCAGAGAAATAAAGGTTTAAAATGTATTTTGATTTTGAAGCGGCCATTTTAAAGCATTTTAAGGTATTCCCACTATAGCCATTTAGAAAGAACTACAATAAAATATATATTGATTTATTGGATTTCGAATTCTTTCAATAGACCACATCTTCCTTATTGCGTTTTTTTTATTTCAAGAAGCGGAAAAATATATTTGGTTTAAATAAACGAGTAAAGCGATGCGCGGCAAAGGGTTTTATATTCACATTTAGCCACATTTGCCCCTTTCATCACGAAACATTATTTTAAAGCCACACATATACTTTGCCCAAAAAAAGGTAAATGAATAGTTTTAGCCACTGGATTAAGATAATATAATCTGATCAATTGGAATCTTAACGCTTCCAAGGCATCGACGACGTCCAATATCCGCGAAGAAATCAATGATCATGGTCATTTTATATGTAACGACGTTGCACGTCGCGTTGACGTCAAAGAACAGCGCCATGAAGAGGATAGACATTTACATGATTTCATACTGAATCCTCCCCTATTTGGTTTTATATTATATCTGTTTTTGATTTTTTACAATTCTATCCAAACACAGAGGGTAGGGATCAAGTAGAAGTAAAACACAGCGCACGGGTACATGTTGTCTTAAGCTTTATCAAGCATTTATAACCATGATATCCAAACATTTTATCGAGTACAAGTGGCCTGGTAGGGGTTAAGCTTGGTAGCTATCAGGTTTCTGTCTTTTACAATAAAGTACAAATCAAAGTTTATGCACCCAACTAATATTGTTATTGTTCGCCTTTGTATAGTTTATGAATACAATCAATACTTACTAATCGCATTGATGTCTATCTGTTGTAAATACACTTAAGACGCAGCTTTCTGGTTCCAACATGAAATTGAGACAAATCAAGATATCATTGGATTTTTGTCAATTGTATGCGGAAATAACACCATGAAAATGAGAGATCATTGATAGGATATACTCGTCTTTATGTTTTTATGCACAGTAGTCTAAGATATTCAAAGCGATTCTAAACAAAACAGTTGAGTTATTGACCAATACATCACATTATCAGCGAGTTACTGTAGTACATAGCATTCCATTATATCAGAATAAACACAAATTACATTTATCTTAAATGAAATCGCTCTACAAATTAAAACAATGACAATATGCTTACCCGTTCACATGCATAAACTTCGACGAAACGTACTACGATGTGCCGTAAATAATCATTCGATACTTCTGGTATACATGACGCTAAAGGGTTTTAAAGAAATATGGTGACATTCGTGTGCATCAATTAACGCTTAATTGCTACATTACGTCTCATTGGATTTCTGTCCTGGGCAAATGTATTAGATTTAAACGGCTAAAATTGAAGCCATGGTTCAAGGCTAAATAATTACATATTTCAAAGATCAAAATGTTAACCATTTGTAAATGTTTCAGAGCAAGCAGCATATTTTATGCGACATCCAATGTAACATTGCATATAATATTAAAAGAGATTTTTGTGTGATACTACCTGTTAGTTTACAGTCCTTTTGCATTGATGTCCATTATTTTTGATAATGGACGGTAACTAGTCGGCTATAGTACTCGGTCAACTCAATTGATTAAAATATTGTTCAGGTGCCTTGCCTGCGCCTCGGAACTGTACAATATGTAAATCAATGGACCGGCCTCGTACTTTATCCTTTACTGAAAATATATGTTACTAATATTATATGATGCAGTTTCCGGGAAATTGCTTAAAGTGCAATATTTTAGTCGGTATATGAAAAACACTTGTATACAAAACGGTTATCAAAAACTATCAATAACGCCCCCCCCCCTAGGCAGGCAAATTAGAGGGTGTTTAAAAACATATTTATGTGTATATTTTTTCAAACCAACCTCTTTAATTGAAACTCCTGTCATGTAATCGATTTGAAAAAAATATATATAAGCAAATTTATGATAGTGATGGAGCTTTTAAAATACGGGTTCATGTCATAAAGTGCACTATTAAGGAAATAATTGTTTAGTTTATGTTGGGCGTAAGGTACTAGTTTATGAGGATATCGTGGACTTTTGAAACTATACAATATTAAAACAAGAATGAATTTATATTCCCGCATATATAAGGGAGAAAAGAGATAGTCTGGCGTCATGAAATTGGTAAACTATTAGACATATTTAAAATCCGGTTGAAATTGGTATGGAGATGTGTTCTTTATGTTCCCACCGATCTTCCTTAAATACTGTAATCCCTAAATTTAGTTTTGAGTTGTCAGTATCGATGAGAAACTTCCAGATGTTTCAAAACACTTAGGTATTCCTTCTATATAATCGTGATCAAAGACCTAAAGAGAAATTCAGTGATATGATTTTTGCTTTAATGTTGACATCAAAATGAATAGCTAAAATAGCTATCGTTTTGTGGGATAAACGCTTTGAATCTGTCATAGAAAATTGCCTCAGTTGATGTAAAAAGTGCAACTTTGTACAATTCGCGCTTAATTCATTACCCTCCGGCAAATGAAACTTTGTAGTCGCAAAAATCAAAAGTAGAATTCTATGCATTGAGAAAATTCGCAAGAAGGTGCCTGTTTAAAAGCATGAGATGTAAATTGATTTAAACATATTTTAATATCACATTAACATGTTCTATTTTTATAACAAGATAACGAATGCACACCAGCCCACTCTGTTAATTATTGGTAAAATAGAAATTTATAAATATTTTTTTTAAAGGGAGAGTCACATTATGCAGATAGTTTTTATGGCAAATATACCTGACATTTGATTTTATAACGAATGATATACGAATTATTGAAACGTAAAACTGCCAAAATCTTTCATAGAATTTCATGTCAAGCTGCCATGTTGTTGTTATTTGCTATTTTACCGGAAGGCCATTTTTACGATCACAAAGTGTGTTCCCATGTTTATGATATGAATTCTGATATGTTTGAATCATATAGCTAATCGCTCGTTGTGTGCCAATAGCATTGATATGAAACGAACACATTTGAGACATATGTCGGAATATATGATTCAGGTCCCTTTAACAACACTGATTTGGCACGGGCGCCAAAAACACCGAGTTTACACGGCCACTTAACATGTATACATAGCCTGTGAATATATCTCATATTTGTAAAGAAAGGGGATAAAATCATTTAAGGGATAATCCAAGCAAACGGGCGAAGAAACAATAAACAACCCACGGGGTTAACCCGCGCAAACATATCGGTATCCCATATATCTGGAAAATCTGGCATTCCACGGGGGAGAGCTCCCTTTGTTCTGTATTCCATATCTATTAATAATGACAATATATGAAAAGGCACGACTCGATATATATAAAGTGATTCAACCAAGAGAGGGAGTCATCAATAAATGCACCTGTGGACCCTTATTTTGCGCATAACCATGAATGTTGTTTTGATATTCCAACAACTCCGATTGCGTTGTCGCGAGTTTCATGTGTGAATAATTTAATTGCGCGGTGTTAGTACAATCAAAAACCCTTGCGGGTGTGTGACAAACAGGAAATATATAATCGGAAATATGTGCTTAACGAGTCATTTAGGGATAAGAGCATGGTTAACTGACATATGATTTGGATGTATTACATATCACTGTTTACTTGACCTTAGGGAATCGTTGATGAATTTTCGAGGATAGTTATACATTAGAGTTATTAAATAAACGATTTTTAAACGGATAAAAGACATAAATTAAAATATAAATAATCTGAAAAACCAGGTAAACCATTATTTAACAACGTTTTAATACTTTTTTAAACATAGTTATTTTTTAATGTTTTTTTTTCGGTTTTTGGAAATAATATGCACTTTTTCGATATAGTAATTATTCTAGATAAAAAATGCAATGTATAAGAATGTTGAAGCGCCTCACAAATGTTGGTAATATAACATATGAATAAGCTAAGAATTATATATATTGTATATTTCGTAGAGATAATACCATACGTGTATATAAACTTGATTTATTTGATTGATAAACCTAGGGTTACTTTTTCAAGCATTTTATAGCTCTTTAGCCTTGATATTTCAGTATTTGTTTACGGTTCATATATAGTTAATGAATGCAATTATGTAAATCGGTTCTTCTTTAGAAATATAGTTTATGAAATGGACACCACCACACATAGAAAATGGAACATTTCCTTACGAATCGCTCTTCATTCTTGAATCGACCTGGATTTACCAGATTAAAAGCCTCTGCTCATTTCAATTTAGAGTAAAGTTTGTGCTTGTTTAAAAACTATTATTATACATATTCTGACGAAATAACATAACATCACATAAAAAACAATGCTAGGCCCATGAACCGAACACTGTTCAGAGAAAATGTGTTTTTGGACACGAGGTAACTGTTAAGTACATGTATATAATAATATATTATTGGAAAAGCGTATTTATGATTTCCATAATCTGTTAGAACATGGCCCATAATAAAATGTTTATTGCGCGTATGAATCGAAATTTAATTTGCAAATGAAAAGGAATAACATAATGCATATGCATAGGATAAATATATAAATATACCGCTTTAAACCACACTTAGTGCAATATTTAATTTTATGGTACCAGCACCTTCGTATAATGTTCGAATTATAGCAGTTATTTGTTGGTCTCTTTATATCATATACATGTTGTTTTATGATTTGCCAGGTCGTTCGGTCGACATGCCTTTTAATTTGTGATTATAGGGCGATGACCAGATATATGATAATGTAAATATTTAACAGAGCGACAATAGATGAGTTTATATAGGCTTATATTTATTCCCAAATACATGTATGATTCCCTTCGTTCATCCAGGGTTTTTATCTCATGTAATATAATGTTGTAACAAAAATGTTTAGATCTTATTTGAATATATAGACATATTTAAGATGAACTCAAATTTAAATCATGAACTTGTAAAAAAAAACATTATTTCATGCTGGATGATTTCAAAGTTAATTGAACCAGTTGTAAGATTCCGTTGACCAAAAACTGTTGACAGGAACTGTATAATTACCTAGGTTCTTGAAGGAAATATTAGATTGTTTTCTGACTAAAATTATAAACGAGGATGTTGTTAAACGAATATCACATTTTCTCCAAATTAGAAGAGTGGCTACATGAACATCAACTATATAATTAAGAAGCCTTCGAGATATTTGTTATATTAGATATATATTAGATAATTTGTCTTTGAGATTATCGTATATCAAAGCTTGTTCATGGAATAGCCAAAATCTAACCAACTGGCACTCCCCCTTACCATATTGAACCAGCTAGATACCAAATCTCTACCAGTTACACCCCTAGACTCGACAATAGCCAAGCTGCCACTGGCCCAAGGCCACTACTCACCTCGGTCACCGCAATTTGCTCATCTGTGTTTTGTCATTCGATTGCTAACTACCCGTTACATATAGCATTTTGTGTTCAACCCTCCATTCCTCGCTCTAAGCCAAACTGACATATTTCCAATTTGGTTGCGGCTTCCGTTAAAAATGAGGTTCGTCTTTTGTTGGATGCCTGGCGGCCGATGTCCGCTAAAAGTGCACCCGATAACCAATTCAAATGATGATGATCCTGTAAATGAATTTAAGAAGTCC
Organism: Hydroides elegans; assembly: GCA_001703475.1. Lineage (NCBI taxonomy): Eukaryota > Metazoa > Annelida > Polychaeta > Sabellida > Serpulidae > Hydroides > Hydroides elegans. Next base: position 3,331 of record LQRL01016508.1, on the reverse strand, counting down.
CACCGTTAAAAGTGCATCACATAGGCAGTTCATAGCAAACTATCTTTATTCCCACCATACTAAGAATAGTTAAGTTACCTCTCTCAGCCGAGCTTTACCATGATTAAAAACTTAATTGTAATAAATACAATTGTAAGTATCATGGCCAATTATTATATATGAATAGATAATACGTAGATACATATACATCTTTATTTTTGAATATCACTATTGACTATACATTTTCATGTTTTGAGGTGTTCATAACTTCGATAAAGCATATTCAGAAAATTTATTGTTGGGTGCCCTTCAATCTCCGTTCCTATTGCGATGTTTTGAAACCACATTAGAATAATAACTACATGTATAGTTTGATTTGCTATTGGTTTATTTGATAAAGTGATTGAACAAGTAATCAACAAATATATCAAAAGTAAACGTATTTCGTAGGCATCCATGTAACCAATATCAACATCGGTATTTTACGAATGATATATAATTATCTTTCAATTTGAGTAGATCTGTATCCGTTTGAAATGGCATTTCTTACAATAAGGACCACTTAAATTTTCTTCATGATGGGCATTTTTGCTCAGAAGCAGAGGGTTCTTAGATTCGAGTAAAAAAACTCGAGATAGTAAAAGAAATGCCAACAAGGAAAGACCATTAAGAAAAATCAAAGCGGATTAAATACAAAATGAACGTTATCAAGGGAAAACAGTTTATAACAGGTTACAAGCTATGCCATTAAAGATTCCATTCTTTTGTCCTCTAATTTCAAAGCAGTTAAACCACCATTGTCCTTTTATGATATTTTTTACTCCGGTCTTAGTCAGGATTCCTGCATTTTGCCATAAATCACGGGATGTTTTACAACCTCATTCCGCTGTTTCACTTTGCTACGACCTCCGGGGCAAATGGGACAAAATTTATGGGATGTAAAGCTCCATTTCAGAACCAAAATATGGCAAGAGGAACATATAGTCATTTTAAGCAGATATCGTGTCCTTCTTGCATATGGGGTTTTGTAATAATTTACACGTTTTACAGCACTTGCCACAACAGGTGGCAAGGTTTTGTATCAAGGCCTATCTGGACTCCGAGTGCAATTCTGGATGCAATGCACTGACCTTAGTAAATGCGATAAAACAATTCCTAGTTTTTGTGATCCGCAAAAATAATCATATTATTAACTGTTTGACACTTCCTCAAAAAGTTGCTTCTCCAGTTTTTCTGTTTCAATTTGCATGTTAGGAAGTCGTTGTAAAACTATAAATTCATATTCAAAATTGTAGAATAAAAGAAGTTTATGGTTTTAGAGGCTTTTAAAATCCTATATTTGCTAGGCTGTTGGTTGGTGTGGTAGGGAAACCGAACCAATTTTGCCTCTCCTACTCATGCAAATGATTTGTAGTATTTCATAGTTTTCTTATTCTCACAAGAGCAAAGGCGTTATCATTTGTTTTCATATGCATAATCAAATTTACCAAATGGTTTATTTGCCCAAATGTATATTGATTAAAAATGATATCTATCCCTCGGCTAATGAAGTTTGTTCTTTAAATTTATTTGTGTACAGCAGCCGATGAATAGCTTGAATCACCTTAGTACTCGTCATTATGTATGCATTTTGTAAAAGGTCAAGTAATAAAACCGAAAAAAAAACATCTTCTAGCGCAACCTGCCATTCTAATGTCCAGTAATTTATCCATTTTGTGTCTATTTTGCAGACTCGCGACCGGTAATTTGGAGTTATATTGAATGGGCGTCGTCAAACAGAAGCCCAAGAGCAGAGAAGGACCTATTGCAGACCGATTGACTAGCCCACCCTAGCAAGGACCACCAAGCAAGCACTCAGGCATTAGCAAGAAGAGCACAGTGCCATAAACGGTTGTGGACTCTCGCCTCTCTTATGGCATGCAAAGTTGTGAGTTACTACACAACCATAGGAGGACCCTATAGGATATAAGCTTCATATATGGCATAGAGGGATTTGTGCTATGATGTGTTAATGGAAAAAAAACTATATAAGTGCATATCGATAATGATAACCGGATAGGATTATTGTGATGTGTCTTTGAAGAAGCAAGGATAAGAGAATATTTGAAACTGATTGTGGATGTTACGGATGTGACGGATCACCTTGGATACATTTAAGGAATTATAAATGCTTTAGGTGACGAAATTGATGTGATAGAGTATTGTTTAAAAAAAAAACGGATAACAGGCCTGTTAACTTCAAGTATATTAGGATTTTATACACATTGTTATAGAAAACAAACTGTAGCCATGCGCTGTTCAAACGAAATCTGGTCATCTTTTGGTGCTCTGTCACTCTTTATAGTATTTCTTTTTCAAGAAGCCCTTGCCTCCACATATGGTAAGTCTTTCATTTAAATATATTTTTAATTGCATTACAATTGTTTACTTCAATACAACCGCTTCTTGGACATTTTTATTAAACTGTCAAATGTATTTTAATAAGTTGCTTATTCTCATTTATTTGCAAAAGGTATGATCTAGGTTTTAAAAGAAAGTCCTCAGTCGTTACGATGTGAACTAGTCTATGCAAAAATAAAGTCCTCAGTCGTTACGATGTGAACTAGTCTATGCAAAAATAGACCAGGAAACGAATTGGTTACATTATGGTTAAAGAAAAAGACAAGACCTTAATTAAAGAGTAGAAGGTTTGGGCAGGACATAAATGATAGATGGCTATTTTTGTCCGGTGTTACGTGCAAAAAAGCCCGCCGTGCTCAAAAGCCCGTGGGGTTTTCTAGCACACAACCGTTCACGTGCAAAAAAGCCTGCTTTGTGCAAAAAAGCCTGAGTCGTCTTATCTCAATATCTTATGCAAATATTTGAGTTTTATCATGTGGTGATAAAGGGTTGTTGATAATTGAAATTGAAAATGAAAATAGCTGGAAATGCAAAATAAAAATAACTGTCACACTTTTATTTAAATATATCAAAATCATTTACAGTTAGAGTTTTAACGAAATACTCCAAGAATAATAACAATGCTCATAATGACAACATATCTGAATATTTAATTTTTAATATTCAATGTTTTAGCTCTGATTATAAATGTATACATCTCTAATCATCTCTAGGGACATTAATAATATAAGAATAAAACAAGCTTAATCAGCATTAACAATACCAGAAAAATCTTATGTTTTAAGACTGATTAGACTTTTTTGGTTAATAATGGCCCTAACACTCAAATTGATGCCAATGTGCGATATTTCTTTACGAACATAGAAACCAGTTCATGCGTTAAAAAAATGCACAGCATAACATTGTATCACTGCATTGAAGATAGGTGAATCATCATCTGAGTGCCTTCTTA
>LQRL01016497.1:0-21534 GCA_001703475.1 Hydroides elegans | reverse complement strand
CCCCAAAAAAAAATAATAATAATAATAATAAAAATATAATAATAACTCGTATTTGTCAATCTTAAATGTGACGAACTGAGATTCTCAAGCCAAAAATGGGTACGAGTTTGTACAAACTTGTACTCGGACATGAGTAATACTCGTACAGATCATTTTAAAATCATGTCTGTGGTTTACTCTCCACCTGTCGGTCGCAAACAAACATATAAGACTATTCAGAGCTACATCGAGTAATTTATTTCTAGTGCGATGTTTTTTTTTCATGTACAGGGGTGGACACATTATGAGCTGGACATAATATGAGCGGACGTTTTTACATTGTGAAATTTCTTTCGTATTGAATAACCAACAATATTTAAAATACAGTACTTACCTTATGTATATTTTGATAGTCTTTAAATCATTTAAATATTTGAATCACGACAGAAATTTTACCATCTAAAAACCAGCGCTCATATTATGTCCAGTTCATATTATGTCCACCCGTGTAGGGCTAAGGGGGGTCTATCCAATGAACGATAATATAAGAAAATAATAAAATTGGATAAAGTTACAAGTTAACAATATCGTCGAAACTTAGATTTGGTAAAAAAATGATGTTTTTCGGTGACTTATTGAGGAAATATTACCTGGATGCTATTAATTCATGAAAATATGATATATAAAATATATTTATAGAGACATTATATTTTCAAGTTTGATCGGTTATTATCCCAAAACCCCATTCCCGGATAATAGAATTAATAATCATAAATATGGAAGGTGTGACCCAACCGTCAAAAATACGATAGATATACTCGCACACTATCATGGTTACATTTGTTACATACCGCGTCTTAGAATGAATGGACACCTGACGACCTGATTTCTAAAAGTGTTAATTTGAGCCTTAAATCACTTAAAACATTGAAATAGGCAAGACATCGCCCAACTCAAGAGAGCAAAAGTTGCTGAAAAAGACATCGTGTTATTCTACAAAAGTATAGTGCGGTCGAAACTAAAATGCACAGGACCAGCTTACGCTACATCATTACCACAAAACCTGAAAAACAAAATAGAAGCCGTACCAAAACGAGCCATGGACATTAGATACCCATATTTAACATACGGCGAAGCAATGAAATATGCAAATATAAACACTTTAAATGAAAGAAGAATCAAAATATAAAGCTAGCTTGCCAAAGAGCGCTCACCCAGGCAGCCAGAATCGAGAAAGGAATACTTTTTGCAAAAAAATGAAAATCAAAATTCTTGTATAGATCAACAGTTACACCGTGTTACAAATTGGCACCTCAAAATATACATGAAAGGCAAAGTGTGTTTTTATACGATTTTGACCTGCTGAACACGAATCCGAAATCCAAAATCTACCACGCATAATTTTCTGTAAATTGCATTTTTAATTTTCCATTACTTTTTATTTTGTCAAAATAAACTCCAATTTTGTAAATATTTCAAATGCACTGATTCTAAAATGTTTGAAATGAACCCTATATCAATGTTTGTTCACTATATTGACTATAAATATAGAGTTTATCCAAAAATACAAACTAACATTTTCTGATATCCTCTCGTACATATGGGTACCCTAGACAGGGTAATTAGAAATATATTTGTTCAATATTTTCTTTGAGAAATCGGGCATACTAAAGTCTTATTACGATAGTCCGATTAATATTCTCCATGAAAATGCCTAAAACCAGCGGTATTTCCATGTAAATAATAAAATTGAAGCTCACTATATTAAGGAACATGCGAATTACATACCTTAACACATAAAATTATTTTATTTTCAATGTACAGAACAAAGTCAAATTTGCATTATTTGTTATGATTTTTTACGAAATATGTGATCTGAACATTGGCATTAGCTTGCGCTTCCGGTTGTTTCCGTGTGTAAAATGTATGAAAAATATGAATATTGTACCAATGTGAACCAAAATTATTATTCTTCAACATTTTGATAAATGTTTTAGGGATATTCATACATAAACTCACTTAAATTCGAATAAGGAATGATCTTTGAAAAAAATCGTTTAGATTTATTTGTAAATCACTAATATTTTTTATTGGATGTTGAAAGCCTATTTGCTGTATAGATTATGAAAAATGAAAACAGAAAACATAAAATGTGAGTAGGTTTACCCTTTAATTAAAAAATATCATTAACTATCAAGTCACAACCATAAACATAATTTGCGAAAATAAAAGCATTGAGTTCACGGGATCCTGTTCATGCAATGAATATAATTGTTATGTATATTTGGCACACACAGTCTCGGTGGGGGCTTTTGGGATGCATCAGCATGAATATTTCAAAATAAATATCAGCATTACATTTTTTGCCATCCTGTTATGCTCGCGTATTCAACTCACAATGTTTTCAGTTTTTTATGCTTGGTATGAAATCATATGAGCCAAATGTGGTGTTGTAGAGATAATTACATGTTTGTGAAGAATTCCAATGCTTGACAAAATTGTGCAAAATACAACAATACAATTTATAATTAATGAACACATTGTGTTTTCTTTACGACAGGTTGTGGCAATGAACAATTTTTTATAAATAAAAAGTCATCCGAACCGTTCCTGTATTGACTCCTTCTAAAACACGATAATTGTACGTGAACACTTACAAAAGTAAGAATTGCCTTTAAATGAATTTGAAATGAAAACATATTATCATTCATACCTTGTTACAAAATTAAGTATATTCTCCATGGAAATGGGTTTCGTTGATTTGCAAATTAAAATAATTGATATGCTCTCTACAAGTGTCCAGGGAGTCCGACTCCCCTTCATTTCGCACACAAAGCATTTTTGTATAAATCTCAATGTGATGCTATATACTGTAATGTTCTTTTTATCAATTTAAGGGACTTTAATCACACTGATTCTCGTTATTATCAATATGGATAATCATAGGGGAATGCTAATAAAGGATCCAGGACAAGGACGTATTCAAACAATGCGACCTGTAGGTTTTCATGAAGTCGCACGAAAATTACCGAGTTAATTAATCTATCTAGAGGTAGGAGGAAATTACCAAAGCTCATTTTGCCATTTGTTCATTTGTTCTGACACTAGGACAATTTAATATTAACATAACCACAAGTTTAGTTGAATGTATTTTAAGGTTTAGTCATAGATGTTTGTTGAAAGGAAAACTAATATTTTTAAGCGTGCATTTTATTTACAATATGGCAACATTGATTGAATTTATCCACGTAGCATAACCAAAGTGCAATATCAAAAGCATCGGACAACATAGCTCGCTTGAGAACATCTATTATACAGACTGTATTATAATTATATAGACTAAAAATAAATATACATTTGCATATATCCAATTTGAAATCCAGAGTTAATTAGCAACATTAAAGTTGGTAGGTATTGGATATCCATTTATAATGTTTAAACAAATATCTACACGTTTTCAATATAAACACGCACAGTGAGCACATCTTTAAAAAATATAAATTTGTGTTGGTTCGCTTCCCAAATGTTGATAGGGTTTAGTCTACGTACCGGTGTAAGGGTGTGTACAATTTATGCTACAACCTAGTTATAAGTATTGTAAAATCAAACGGAATCAGTTTACTTTATTTGATATCAATTTGTGCGTTTGAGGTAAAACATCCCTTGACTGATGAAGCATGTTCAGATCAATATTTGAATGATTTGATAACAATCAGATTTGGATTCGAAAGGTTATCCAATTACTAAAATTGAGATACTCTATCATTCAAGGTCATCAACAGCCCTACTACATAGATTTCTCATAAACAATTTGAAGCTACTTGATTTACTTAAAATTCTATGGCAAAACTATATGACTCTGAATTTCACAATACAGTCAAAAAGCATTTAATGTTTGCTTAACTGCATACGTTTATGGTAAAACTGGGTTGTGTAGTTGTTTGCGCAGTATATTAAAGGCGTGCAATATATTTTCAAAATGAGTGAATCTATCCGACATCAATTATTATATAACAAAATAACGATACACCTAACACCTAACAGCGTAACGTTAAAACACATCTTTCAAAATTGTTAATAATTGATCTTCTTTTAAATTGCGCTATGTAAAGCTATTAATATCGCATTTGCATATCTATCCAGTTTATGCTTAAACGGTGGTGTTTTCGTCATAATTCAATTGTTTGTTCCGTAACATGAAATATATAAAAAACGATTCAAAAATTGATATTGGCGCAAGGCTTATCTACAACATTGACGTACACTTATTATTAATTAAAGTATTTATGGTAAAGAGTCTAGTAACATATCTATTTTAGTCGATTAATCCTACGGATAACTATCAATGACGTGAGTATATGAGCAAGTTTTACTATTTCAATTATCACGTAATCACGTGATTATTGATATTGTAAGGAACATCCTTTTATCGCCCACATCAAGACAGCCTTAAAACTGTGTTCAACAACGGTCAGACGCACATGACGTGTTATCAATGGTTGCGGCATTGGATTTTCAACAATGTTGTCCCTGTCGATGTTTGCATCAAATATACTGACATTGCCTGATTCGTCTGTGACATCCTGCCAATTGATTCCGTCGAGACTTGAGCTCACGACACGTGTTTCCCCAGGTCAACTGCAATCCATTCATCAATATCTTCTGAGTCTGACTTCCATCCATTGCTATACAGGCGACTTTGGGATGAGCTGTAGTCAGTGATAGGCTCATGTGAAGCTGAAAAGGCACTAGAAGGTAGATTGTACAGGGCACTAGAGAGTAAATCTTGGGGTGTGATACATTGCACTATCTCATCACAGTTCACACCGGTAAAACCGTCCTCACATACACAGGTATACCCGTTCACAGTATCACTACATTCTCCGTTTACACAAGGCGACGACGCACATTCATTGATGTCACTTTCACAGTTCTCTCCCGTAAAGCCGGCGTCACAAGCCAAATCTCCCACATTTTAATCGGTCTCATTACCTGCTGATATGGGACACCCTTTAATCTCCCATTTAAGGGCAGGCCAACTCATATACGTTACAACTGTGAGGCGTACATAGCGTGTCATTAGCATTGAAGGCATCGCATTTGTGACAATGTCATTCGTGTTGGTGTTAGCATCGAATATGAATGCATCGTTTTCATTTCTAACAAAGGACCAGTCGGATCCCTCAGAACTTGTGTTCACTTTGTACTGAGTGACATAAAAACCCACAGCGCCTTGAGTGCTAATTGCACTCACAAAACGCGTGTCTCCAAAATCTACTTGAATCCATTGCCCAGCAAAGGCATTACGGGCTTGCCAACCATGTCCATCTAGCCTACTGTTTGAAACAGGAAAAGGGCCATACTCGGAAGAAGCTGTCAAAGCGCTATCGGGAACCCAAAACTGGTCATCAGATAACAGGTCGTAGGTATTGTCACATTGAATTGTTTCATTACAGTTCGCATTCATGAAGCCCTGGTCGGAGGAACATGTATATCCGTTTACAGTATCACTACATTCGCCGTGTACACAAGGTGCTGATTCACATTCATCTATGTCGGTCGCACAGTTGGCCCCTTCGAAGCCCTTTCGACAAGTACATGTGTATCCGTTTAGGCCGTCCGTACAATGTCCATTGACACATGGTGATGATTGACATTCGTCGATATCAACGTCACAGTTACGACCCGTATATCCTAGTGCACATGTGCAAACGAAACCATTCAAAGTGTCGTTTGTGCAGTTTTCGTGTACACATGTTCTCAGACATTCTGCTATATTTGATTCACAAAAGCGCCCGCCATAACCGATCGTACAATTACATTCGAAACTGCCGGGCTTTTTCGTGCAGTTTCCATGAGCACACGGGCCACTTACACACGGATCCAAATCGAGCACATGCCTTTTCAAAACCATGAACTTCGGACGCAGGTTAAGTGGAACTGCAGCCGTATTCAGGTTTATGTCGCAGATGTGGCACTCGCTTCCCATTGGCGCAAATGCAACACAGGATTTCAGTCCACTATTACAGTAGACATAACATTGTCTTGCATCATTTATTTCCTGATGGACGAAACAGGTTTGGCGGTCGAAAAATGTCTTCATGTAAGGGGCTATATCCGGGTTTTTATATATTTCTGAGGCACGTGCAAAATCCTTATTTTTCCTACATCCCTGTGATGCACAAATGCTTATGGTTAAGGTTAAAAGAAATGTTAACATTAGTGGTATGTGAATGAATTAAATTATGCTATCTGTCATCATGTTAGTTTTATTGTGCTTATAATAAGCGTTTCGTTTTGGGTGTTGATTGATGTATGTACTTTGAAACAGTTCTATCGCAGTGTGACACAATAATTTATTTTTATAATATCCGGCTTACATACGAATATAATACTAATGTCAACTTGATTATTTTGTCTATAATTTTAATCAAATATGATAAAATCCAAAAGAATATATAAAAAAATGCAACGATTTCAATTCAAATTCGAAACACATAGAACAACTATTTAAGTAGAGATTTCCAAGTTCAGAAAAGGTTCGTCCGAATTCATGTTTCAAATAAAATATAAGGCAAGCATCAAGATTATTATGAGTTCATGTCACTTGACGAAGCGAGAGAAAATGATTTGTGTAAAGACTGAGTAAGATCTTCCGCCAAGCAACCATATCTTAACATTTAAAATATATCCTTTGGTATGCGAATGCATACACTGACTCTTTAGTTTACAAAAAGTTTAATATATCATAAGAATTCCAAGCTATATGCATATGCAGATAACAGTTGTCATTAATGTTCAATTACATTAAGTTATATCTCGTTAACCTGTTTTTATACGTTTATGTTTTTCTCATATACACTTTCTAGCTAGGTGTCATTGATATCATGACATAATGGCAAATAGTTTTCATTGTTTTATGCACTTTAATGCAATTATCTTGTGTCTGTTCAAAAACTATGATACATCATTGTTTCCCAATAAAAAGTCGTTTTAAATATTCAAAGCATTTTATAGAGAAAGTCTTATGTAAGGTGAGTCTTCAGTCTACATGACGCTCTGTCAAATGTGGTGAGCATGCATTTTTAAAGCGATATCATTCAAACTTGACAACCAAATACCATTAGTGGCACTGTTTTTGTAAAGGTATTATGTATAATTCAACCGTAGTTTAACATTTTGCTGAGGTCCCGAATTGATATTATATTGTTTGATGATATGTGTTTGAATGGCGGCGTGACATCAAATGCAACCAGTTCTAGCATTAAACATTTATGCATTGGTTTGTAAAAAAATCTTCCTTATCATAACTTTGAATTGGTTCTTTCAAATTGTTCCATTAAATGTGTTCCTTTAATTCATCATTCACGCGAGCATCCTGATTAGATCACAAATGATATGTTAAAATTAAATGTACAAATAAGATGTGTATAAATGCACAAACTAGAGTCTACTGGAGTCTACTTACATTCATTAACTTCTGTTACAAACAGCAGTCGTACTTGCAACAAGATATAATTTTAATCTAAAAGCTATTTGTTTTTTTTTTCCGATTTGTGAAATAAAATATATTTGACTTTTGGTTTGTTTTGGTTTGTAAAAAATTTTTCCCTATCATAACTTTGAATTGGTTCTTTCAAATTGTTCCATTAAATGTGTTCCTTTAATTCATCATTCACGCGAGCATCCTGATTAGATCACAAATGATATGTTAAAATTAAATGTACAAATTAGATGTGTATAAATGCACAAACTAGAGTCTACTGGAGTCTACTTACATTCATTAACTTCTGTTACAAACAGCAGTCGTACTTGCAACAAGATATAATTTTAATCTAAAAGCTATTTGTTTTTTTCCGATTTGTGAAATAAAATATATTTGACTTTTTCCTCTGGCGGAAGAAGAAAAACTATTACAAAACATCCAAATAAAAAATCAAATATTCAGTATTTTTATGTAGAATATGAATCAATATTGAAATTAATGCCTGGTGACAATCGACTATTAACAGGGTCTTGCTCTATTTATTTTGAGACTAATAAACCATCAAAGTGCAGAGTAGTGCAAAATCATTTTAATTAAAGAAATTATAAACTTAACCTTTTCTTTCTATATTAGATGTTTTCAGCGTTTGCTCTCTATCAAAAGTAATTGCCATAACAAATTAGGCTACGTTTTTTATTCAGTAATTGAACCCCACTTAACAATGCATGTGCCATTAATAAAGGTTATTAAACAAGATACCTATCAATAAGTAATGTTTTTCTGTATGTTAGATCAAACTTTTGTTCAATCAAATGTTGGTCAAATACACCGCATGAATATAATTCACAAATATAAAATCGCTATTACAAAATATTCATTTATCTAAACAATTTCAAGAACCCCGACATCACATTCTAAAAAATTGTAGGATGTTTTTCTCTGAATTTATCTCATAATCGCTGATTAGCGCCAGATGACAGGCTAGAGACCCGGATGCTTAGCAAGTTGTGCTATCGATCGAATCGTGAAGTTTTATCTAAATCAATTATTAAATGCAACAACTAGCTAGTCTATGATACTATTAAAACTTTGCTCATTTGCAATGATGTTGATTACAGACATATTTAGTAATTTTATAACTGTCAAATTCAAATATACAAGAAATTATAATTCTTCTTTAAACGATATTATCATGTTTTACCTGAATAGATATTGCTTGGTCACAAAAACATGCAAGCAAATACTTCTCATTTTCTAATTTTGTAATTGGAAACTAATTTGAAATGTGTGCACAAAATACATTGTTCCGAAACAGGAAGATGGCATCTATTGGTTCAGATTGCTAGTTCACAGGTCTCCTTTCTTTGTGTTTAATAGTATTAATTTTGAATATATATATGTATTATGTGTGAGATGTCACTTAATTTTGCAGCATATTTATTTGCGAGACTTGATACATGCTATTTCAAATATATTCTATCGAACGATGTTAAACGGATGAGTTTCATAAGGAGTATAAGTTGTTCGCTATTTGTTTTATAATGCCAGTATCAAGGACAACTGGTTTGTAATAAATTTGCTTATGTTATGGATCCTGTAATTAGACCTAGGTATGAAGTTAATGTGACCGCTTTGTCCTGGGGACAGATATTTATTAAATTCTAATCATGCATGACGAGATCCATTTAGATTTGCTCATATATCTACACACTATATCACATTGACTCATGTTAAGAAAGCACTTGTTTTTTTGGGAGGAATGCTCCGAAGGAGCTCTTCGCGTTGCACGTTCAGATGCATCATAAAACATGTTTCGTTATAATTCACTTGGTAAGGCGAATCGATAACCCCATTATTGCAAAAATATCACAAGTAGCTTCTTCAAATGTATATACAAACAAATATATTTTCAAAACCGTACTTTTTAAAACCATCGACCGATGAAGTTTAACACGTTTATCAAAATAAAGGGGTTTATTGACGATTTAATTGTTTTACGAATTGTACTGTCATTTGTTAACATCTTGATATTAAGGCTGTCTTTGATCGGTTTTCTCATAAAATAAAGCGGTTGTTTTAAAGCAAAGTTTGAGATACATTTTCAAATCACGCTAAAAGTGAGTCCGCTAAAGTGAGTATATCATACTTATTTATGAAATAAACCTTGTAAATATAAAGTGATTTTTACCAAATCGATCACTAATAGATTTAACACTATGACGTTCATCAAACCATCATTAACTTAAAGAACATGTAGTTTTAGTTTTCAAACTATGCTTTGAAGTTAGATATGTTTACTGCAACATACAGGGTGCTTGATATCATGCATAGTTTGTATGATGATTTCAAAATGCTAAATATAAAAATTCATGTATAGTAGATTATCTATTACCAATCATTACGGCATGATGACAGTAATTCATCATCGGAAAAAATACAAAATAAATACTAACGCCAAATATATACTTTGTATTTATATTAGAATATACTAGAATTTGGTGTATATTATTCTTCCTGACTTTCTGAGAATTATGGGTCTATGTTTTATTTTATTTTTTTAAACAGCATCAGTCTTGGCACTTAATAATCCTTAATCTATAGTTTTTAACGCATAAATTTATAAAAAAAAACCTCATACATGAAGCGTGCAGTTTATTTTTATTTGCAGACATCGCGAAACAATAGGCATTGAACATTAAATATTTAAAAAGCAACCTCTACGAAAACACATTGTAAAACACCAGTTACAGAAACCTTGAAATTATCAAAACATTCAAAACAGCAATCTCTATGATAAGCACACTAATTAAACAACATCATTATGAATACCCACACACATATGTATATTACATATAAACATTGAAATTTTATCACATAAACACTCATATAAATTATTAATTATTTATCGTCATCTACAATATATCACAATTCCCTTAATGTACAAATCAGTCACATATATAAATTGATGAACATTATCATATATACATTTAAAAACAACATGCAATTATGCTTTGTAGATTAATTTCAACAATTAGATAGATTTAATTATATAAACTTATAACTAATTTCATATTATGCTCTGTTTACAGCATTTGTCAACATCTAAACAAATATGATAAGCACACTAATTAAACAACATCATTATGAATACCCACACACATATGTATATTACATATAAACATTGAAATTTTATCACATAAACACTCATATAAATTATTAATTATTTATCGTCATCTACAATATATCACAATTCCCTTAATGTACAAATCAGTCACATATATAAATTGATGAACATTATCATATATACATTTAAAAACAACATGCAATTATGCTTTGTAGATTAATTTCAACAATTAGATAGATTTAATTATATAAACTTATAACTAATTTCATATTATGCTCTGTTTACAGCATTTGTCAACATCTAAACAAATATTTATCTTATTTGAACCTCTAAAGTTTCTTTTTTTCTAAATATAATCGTAATGTTAAATGAACCAACATTTAATTATACTAAGAAATAGCTTGCTCTCTCTTTTGATTGGTCCAAAACCGATTGGGAATTCGAGTTTGCATTTATTTATCATTTGATGTTTTTGTTTTTCTTTATTTAGTTCAACTACCGTGGCCAAATTTAACTCTTATTGTATATCGCATCCTTTTATACTCCATCTCAGAGCTGGCCTTTCATGATAGTCAACAACAGTAAGCCGAATAAAATGCGTTACAAGTGACGGCGTCAACATATTCCACACGATAAAGTCCTGATGAACGTTGGCATCAAATTCTAAAGCGTTGTCGGAGTCGTCTTTCACATCATCCCAACTGTTTCCATCCATGCTCGTGCTCAGTTTATATATTTTGACATAACAGCAAACGCGATCACCTTTGGTGCCTATGCTACTCACTATAAGCGTGTCACCCAGATCGACTTGAATCCATGGCTGAGTATCGGTAGACACAGCCACCCATCCGTTGCCGCTCATACGACTGTCTGACGCACCATGATAATAATTGTACTCTGAGGAAGCTTGAAAAATGGCATTCCAAAGTACGTTGATTTCATTGTCACATGCTACTACATCTTCACAGTTCAAACCGGTATAGCCTTCCTCACAAATACACGTGTATCCGTTCACACCGTCGTCACATGTTCCGTGATTGCATTCCGCATTAACGCATTCGTCGATGTTTTCTTCGCAGTGTTGACCGGTATAGCCGACCTCACAAATACACGTGTACCTGTTCACACCGTCGTCACATGTTCCGTGATTGCAGGGTGAAGACTCACATTCGTCGATGTTTTCCTCACAGTGTTGACCGGTATAGCCGACCTCACAAATACACTTGTACCCGTTCACACCGTCGTCACATGTTCCATGATTGCATTCCACATTAACGCATTCGTCGATGTTTTCTTCGCAGTGTTGACCGGTATAGCCGACCTCACAAATACACGTGTACCTGTTCACACCGTCTTCACATGTTCCATGATTGCAAGGCGACGACGCACAATCATTGATGTCTTCTTGGCAGTTTTTACCTGTGAAGCCGTCGTAACAAGTGCATGCATAGTCGTTGACACCATCCGAACACGATCCGTTAGCACAAGGTGACGACTCACATTCATTGATATTTGTCTCACAGTTTGCTCCGGTAAAGCCCATGCTACATGTACATATATACCCATTGACTTCATCAGTACAATGCCCATGGACACAAGGTGACGTCAAACAGTCGTCGATATCTACGTCACAGTTAATACCTGAATACCCTGGTTTACATGTACAACGGAACCCATCTGAAGTTTCATTGCAGTTTCCATGCTGGCATGCCAACCGACAATCTCTAAAATGTGAGTCACAAAAGTGTCCCCCATAGCCCCTTGCGCATTCGCATTCAAAACTACCAGGTGTGTTTGTACAGTTGCCATGGTCACATGGGTCACTTGCACATGGATCCAGTGTGAAAAGGTGCCTTTTATCAACCATTACTTTTGGTTGCATATCCTGTGGCATGACAGTTGCATTCACGTTTGTGTCGCAGATGTGACAATCGCTTCCAATAGGCGTAAATGCAACACATGATTCTAACCCACTGTTGCAGTAAACATAACATTCCCTTGCATTATGTATTTCGGGGTGTATGAAACATGTTTGCCGATCGAAAAATGAATTCATATAAGGGGCTGCATCCGGGTCTTTATATATCTCCGAGGCACGTATAAAATTCTTATTATCTCTACATCCTTGTGATTTGCTTGAGCGAGCGGATATAATTAATAGCAGTGTTATTA
The DNA here is from genome assembly GCA_001703475.1 of Hydroides elegans. Lineage (NCBI taxonomy): Eukaryota > Metazoa > Annelida > Polychaeta > Sabellida > Serpulidae > Hydroides > Hydroides elegans. Next base: position 8,773 of record LQRL01016497.1, on the reverse strand, counting down.
TAAGTCGCTTTTTAATAAATCGGCAGTTATTATTATTCATAATCTTGTTATCTATATCATTTGTATGAACTATTATGTTATTTCTCATATCCATACCTGTATGTACTATCACACACTCTACAACACTGTGTTGGTTTTGAAGCTTACATATTACTTCATATACTGTTATAATATATAAACATGAAATGTTTAGAATGAACATTTCACATTTTCACATTCCAATTTAGAAATTAAATACGTGTGATTCGAATGCAATGATTCAATAATCTCTAAATCTGATTCTAATATCATGTCATATGATGTCGAATAAATTAGAGACGAAACAACTGATGCATTCCACAAACCAAACGTATCCTAACGTTTAAAAAACAACAATTTGAGACAACTTAGTTTTAAGATGGTCAGTTATGAATATATCTTATATATTATACACAAGAATGTCCAGCCATAAAAGGATATCCGGAAAACGATCAAACATATGTTCATATGCTGAAACAGTATGGACAGATTATATCCCTTTTAAAAAACTTTTTTTTGGTTCATATATTCTCTGAAACAGGCCATTACTGTCTAGGTTACATCGTTGTCATAAGAGATAAACACATACATATCGAGTCCGATAGTGCAACTTGGCAAATTGCTGCATCTATAAAATAATTGCAAATATAAAGACGAGTCTCTGGGGTAAGTAATAATTCTGGTATCTTTTAAATAATTCATAACGTGTTTTGATAGAAAGAAACAATGCCATTTAATTCTACATTCAACCTTTGTTTCTGATGGATGGATATCTAAAGCGATGTTATGGCTTTTATGTGAATGCAATTAAAGTATTTATTATTTATATTTGACATAACAATATCTCTGCAAGGGAGTCACGGGTTTGTGTGGCAATAATTTTTCAATAAATGACAACGTGACATTATTTTCAAGTTGGTGTGGTCAGGGCATGGTTACATTAATATAGCGATTACATTAAATTTGGACTTTCACGTTTTTCTTTCTGTTGGTGAAATGTAAGGAGGAAACGCAAATTGAATGTGTCCAATACCTAATGTACAAATCATACTTTGTGTTTTCTCATGAACATGTAGATTATGTTGATATTAATGTTTACGATACATCTATACTAGCAGTTGTATAAGATCATGAATGAAATATTTTTTAAAGGTCACATTAAAGTTTCGTAAGGTATTGATTGTCAACTTGTACTAATTGACTCATTAAATTGTAAGTTTATTGTATAACTTTATAGTTTTCCTTGAAAGCAGAAAGTTGTGACTGAAATTTAAGGAATACATTATATGCAACATTGTTGTACAAAAATGATATCACTCAATCTATTTAATTTTGTTTCCATGTTTTACCTGAAATGTTCCATATCTGGTAGGCTAGATGGTACCAAGATATAAGCGCGCCTCGTATTTGATGTTTCTAAAATCAATGGGACATTAATACAATCGGTTAGCTTGCCTAAAAACAAATCTTTAGCTATCTTAATAACTCATTTAAATGGAAAATTTATAAAGATTTCACCATGACATTTTATTGTGGGTTAAAGTATATTTCATATGCGTACTATTCTTAAGCCATATTAACCCACGGGGAGTGCTTGATAATTAAATCCGGCAACAAACTTCTTAAAAGTAGTGCCTCCTTGCTGGTAAGCTATTGGTGACAAAACAACTCTTTTACATGGCGTGCATTTTTATCCTTTTTGGACAATGCTAGCATTTTGAAAAATATTTTTAAATTGTTATTCTCGTAAGAGAATTGGGTCTTACAATTAATATGTATGATCCTATGCATGCCGGAATAGTAATGTATGTTTTAGTGCTTCTGCATAAGGATTCACTGATATGTTGTTGTTGATAAATAAATGTTGACATGATAGTATATATAAGATAGTCTTCCATTATTAATAAGTTTATTTAGTTATTGAGTTAGAAAACATAATTTATTATTAACTACTCAAAAAGGCCCATTATTCAATCAAATTTTGATGTTCGATGACCTGATTATCCAAATGCAAACTTACATATAAAGAATTATATCAAAACAAGATTTTATGTTATTCTTATCGGCTACGATCTTGTTGGTCGCACCCATTAACCAAGGAATACTCTCACACTCATTATCACCAATGCTAATGACAATATCAAGCATAGTTTAGCTGTTTGGCATTGACATAACGATTCTTCGTTTGTTTGGAAACTTATTTTTTCAAAGTCCTACACAATAATCAAAACTTCTGCATTTTGGAAATTCTCGGACATTCGATTTAAATGGGACACTTGAGTAAAAGGACAAAGTCTATTTTATACATTCAGTAAGTTGAGTAAAAGGACAAAGTCTATTTTATACATTCATGTCCTGATACAACATCGAATGGAAAATCTAACCTGATTTAGTCTTTGTATGATTAGTAAATACGCATCGCCAGACCCTGAGCGGGTAATAGAACACAAATGTAAGAAAAAACATTTGATCCTATGACTATAAGCAAGTCAAAATTTGGACATCAAAGAATAATGGACATATTTTAATTCAAAACAAAAGGCTATGTTTAACATAAGTAACTATTGGATGATGCAAGAACTAGTAAAATTGGTTAAAATAAAATACAAATAGGTTAAAATACATTAATAATACAATGCCCCGGAAGCCCCTAATGACATGTTATTAGCCTGAAGATTTTCGTATTTTTTTTTGCGGACAATATTTTAACACTATTTTGAGAATCTGAAAATAAGCGCAGAAATAACCACAATGTCCGTTTAACCTATATGCACGTTGGCTAATGGCCCCGATATAATCAAACATTAATTATACTTTGCATCGTCCAAGACCTATAACTTAGTGAGTACCCCTACCCTTCCAAGATCATCCATGTATATACAACAAGAATAAACAAGGATATTCGTCAAGGTAAATGAAACAAGCCAAGTAAATGTTAATTAACTTTAAACCGACAATTAATATCCCTAATCTTTTGGAGATAATAGAGCAAATATATGGTAAACCCTTCTCGTAATCTTGCAAAATTGATTCAATACCAGTCACCGTACTGCTGTGGTCTATAAACAGAGACATCACTTCTGTGAATGTAAAATTAAAAATGATTCGCTCTTAGACATGGCATATCAACAAGTGTCGCTGATACCATGACTCAAAATAGATGTTTCTAAACATGACTTTGCAAATATCCAATTAATTTTCTTATGGTATGATTGATAAAAAACTTCTAAATGTAATACTTCTACATATATAACAAACATTTAAGCAAACATTATGTTTTAATCATGAGCAGCAGTAAGGAGGCTACTTTTATGGATCGTTTTCTTGCTCATAAACGACCAAGTATTATATTTAATATGATCTAATAGTTTTCATGTATAACAAAACATACCCTTATTTTCCATGTTTATCCGAGTTAACTGACAAATTTGTTAAATTTGTTTTAATCTGGATGTCTCTTTAGCATGCCTAAATTTGGTACACTATTTTCTATTTGATTGTTGCTGATGATGTATTGTTACGCTGCACACTCTTCAATTAACATTATATTATTTTTTGCTCTTAGGTTAATACATTTTTTTGTTATCTTTAAACTTTCTATTCCTTCAATGTTCCTTCATTTCACCTTTATAACCCACTAGTAGTTAGTCATTGACCTTTAGTATTTATATCGCACGTATTTTTCCCACTATCTCTGCTTTACATTACTTTTTCTCTTTTTCTTCCCTTCATTTTCAACGAGATTAATTGATTTATAGAATGTTCTTTTGTGGGGCGAATTAAATGTGGCTGTAGGTTTAGATTACAGTCCGTTGCACGTATTGACACGCTGTCGGCTATCTGTTAGCTATATATGGATTAGAAGAGTACCTTGTAAAGCCGTTATTAAAGTCTTGCCACATTAATAGTGACACAACGAATAACTATAAGATATGATTATTTGATCTTGTATAACATTTACTTGGCAGAAAAAAACCATGATCGTGAGGCATCAGTTGTTTTCAATAAGCACCAGCTTTGACCATGAACCATACTTAGTATATAATTTTTTTGGTCAAGCTAAATAATTGAAACATTTCTGAAGCGTGCAGTTTATTTATATTTACAGACACAGCTCAAACAGTAACTTAAATGTAAATATCAACACATTAAAAGGCAACTTCTTAATGAAAAAAAGTAAAACAATAATAACAGCAGCCTTTAAAATATACATCAATAAGAGTAACTTATATGAAAAAACACTTGTAACACCATGCATGCATGCATATTGAATATAAATATAAAATACAAATCAAATAAAAACACTTTGATGTAATAATTTGTAAACAACACCTAAATATAGATGACATTTTCATAATTCGTAAGTATAAACACTCATTTATGCAGATACATATTAGAAATGAAAATATTTACAGGTACAACATGTTAAACAGGTTAAACTACATAGCTATGTAGTTTAACTTTTTAAATAAGGCAAATATCGTAAGAAATACTTATTTTACTTAAGTTTATATTATATACTTAATCAATATACATGTGTTTGTATATAGTTTGATATTTGCTAATCTGAAATTGTGATGAAACCACATTTTAGGAAAATATTAAAATAAAGAACATTTGTTGACCAACTGATCATGATATACATAGCGGTTAGCCTGTTTAATAGCATGTATAACATCCCCTTGTATTCCATTTCAGGGCAGGCCTTCCGTGATAATCAACGACAGTCAGCCGAATAAAGCGTGTCACTAGTCAATATCCTCTGAAGAAGCTGTGAATGCACTATCGGGAACCCCGTGATAACCAATCAAGCTATAAATGTTGTGGCCACACGATAAAACCGCGTCACAGTTTGACTCAGTGAAGCCGATATCACAATTACATTCATACCGACCATTATAATTAATGCATGATCCGTGTATGCATGGGGAAGACAAACATTCGTCAATGTCAATCTCACAGTTTATACCGGTGAATAACCCATGGCAATTACATGTATACCCGTTCACGGCATCAGTACATATTCCGTGTACACAGGGGTTTGGTTCACAATAGTTGATGTTTGTGTCACAGTTCTCCCCTGTGAAGCCATGGTCACAAGAACACGTGTAATTGTTCACATGGTCAGAACATGTTCCGTAAATACAGGGGTTTGGTACACAATTGTCAAAGCTGATTTCACAGTACTCGCCGGAGAAGCCCTGGTTACAAGAACACGTGTAATTGTTCACATTGTCAGTGCATGTGCCGTTACCACAAGGGTTTGGTACACAATTATCAAGGCTGATTTCACAGTTCTCGCCGGAGAAGCCCTGGTTACAAGAACACGTGTAATTGTTCACATTGTCAGTACATGTGCCGTTTCCACAAGGGTTCGGTACAAAATTGTCAAGGCTGATTTCACAGTTCCCGCCGGAGAAGCCCTGGTTACAAGAACACGTGTAATTGTTCACATTGTCAGTACATGTGCCGTTTCCGCAAGGGTTTGGTACACAATTGTCAAGGCTGATTTCACAGTTTTCGCCGGTGAAGCCTTGGTCACAAGAACATGTGTAATTGTTCTCATGGTCAGTACATGCTCCGTTAACACAGGGGTTTGGATTACAATAGTTGATGTATGTGTCACAGTTCGGGCCGGTGAAGCCACGGTTACAAGAACACGTGTAATTGTTCACATGGTCAGTACATGTTCCGTTGATAGAGGGGTTCGGTTCACAATTGTCGATGCTGTTCTCACAGTTCTCGCCGGTGAAGCCCTGGTCACAAGAACATGTGTAATTGTTCACATGGTCTGTACATGTTCCGTTAACACAGGGGTTTGGTTTACAATTACTGATATCAGTTTCACAGTTCTCACCGGTAAAGCCGTCATCGGAAGAGCATATATACCCATTCATAGCATCCCTACATGCTCCGTTTGCACAAGGTGAGGACACACATTCATTGATATTTGTCTGACAGTTTGCTCCGGTAAAACCCTTGCGACACGTACATGCATACCCATCGACCTCATCAGTACAATGTCTGTGCCCACAAGGTGACGATAAACACTTGTCGATATCAACGTCACAGTTTCCACCTGTATATCCTTGATCACATGTACAAACAAATCCATTCAAAGTGTTCCTACATGTTCCATGTTGGCATGCCAACCGGCAATCTCGAAAATGTGAGTCACAAAAGCGTCCCCCATAGCCCCTCTCGCATTCGCATTCGAAACTGCCGGGCGTTCTGGTACAATTGTCATGGTCACAGGGCTCACTTGCACATGGATCCAGAGTGAGAAGGTAACTTTTCTCAATCATAACTTTTGGTTGCATAAGTTGTGGCACGGCAGTCGCATTCACGTTTGTGTCGCAGATGTGACAATCGCTTCCAAAAGGCGCAAAGGCAACACATGATTCTAACCCACTGTTGCAGTAAACATAGCATTCCCTTGCATTATGTATTTCGGGGTGTATGAAGCATGTTTGACGGTCGAAAAATGTCTTTATATAAGGTGCTGTATCCGGGTCTTTATATATTTCTGAGGCACGTATAAAATTCTTATTATCTCTACATCCTTGCGATATGCTTATATCCGCGGATATTATTAAAAGCAGGGTCATTAATAATAGTTTATTAATTAGTTGAACTTTCAGAATATTAATCATAGTGTATTTGAAAAGTTTATAAACTATAACTTTCCTTTGTTTAAACATGTTTTATATACCTTGACACAATCCAATGCAGAACTGTGTTGGTTTGCTAAAACAATAATTACTTTCTAATCCAAAAAACTGTTTTAAATCGTTGCTCTTCGATTAAATTAAGCTTACACCCATTTTCCAAACAGTTGAAATGGTTTACTTTTCAATTGGTAATATAATTCGTTCGATTCAAAACTTATGCTTTGAATGTATTCCATGTATCATCGACAACAAAATCTCTATGATTTTTCTATTAGGCCATGTAAAGTAACTAAAAGACTTATCCGCATATCAAACATATAAAAACGTTGAAAATTGTCTAATTATTTGAGACATAGGTTTGCCATTATTTCCCACCAATTATTCTTGAGTTTTATTGTTTCACATTTCAACTTTTTAGTCATTCACAAACATTAAAGGAAAACCTTAAGTATTAAGTTAAATATGTTTACATTTCTTATGCTCCTAAAGTAGTTTGTAAAAAGATCTTTTTAAACATACATTATCTGACTAGGTTCCGTCGTTTTAATGACACATAGAAAGTACTTCTCGTTTTTTGATATTACAACATGCATAATGTATCAATCAATAATCATATAGAACTATAAATAGAGGAGTACGCTTTTTTCAATATGATATTTCGTGTTTTCTGAAAATTGTATGACTGCATTTTCCGATTTCATTCAAATAGGTTTCCGGTGCATACATTTTTAAAGTGATATCATAACATCTAGATAAATGGAATGTTATTATGGAAATATGCGCATTCAACCAATATTTTCACTATATATATTGAAATGAGTAATAGATGATCATGTGTTGGTTGAATTCGTTGTTGATATTGTGAATTGCAATATTGATGGGTCTAAAAACAAATCGGATGCGTTTGTTTGCATGAATAACATATCTTGTGTTATACTTTTATGCATTTTTGATAAAACGTCTACCATATTATTCGATTGTGCTTCAACTTTGATTCCGGTGCATACATTTTTTAAAGCGATATAATTTACAGAAATAATATCATGACGCACATGGAATGATGTGTAATAAATATTTAATAATGATCTATATTTGACCAAACAATATCGCTGTGAGGTTATGTTGGGGAATCGTGTGTAAGATCGAAGGATGATTTGATTGCGCACTTTTGCTGGCATTATGAGTTCATTTGTATTTGAATGTAAAAGGCATGAAGTTAAATTCAAATGATAAGAATTCATTCGAATTTCCGTTGATCATTGATTTATAATTTCTTCTTACAACCCCACCTACCCATGAATTAATTATATTGCATTGTATTATCATAAACAACAAATTAAGATTGATGGCAGCAATCCAAGATATGGATAGTTTCAATTTCTAAAACTGCCAATATCTGCATGTATTTGCAAATTTAAAAAGATAATAGCCCTCACTGATTTGAACATTTTATTCATATCACCCGTGAAAGGGGAATAAATCTGGTGAGTTAAAGGCGTTGTTATGAGTAATAGACAACATAAACTGCTTTAAGATATTATAATTTGCAATGTTTATGTATATAGAACCAAATCCATAGACAGCTATAAGCGGATCAGTTTGCTTGCATGATCGAATAACATATCGTGTGTTATTCTTATATTCATTTTTGAAAAAGCTTTTTTTGAGCTATGAATATTTCAAAATATAACTGATAGCATGACACTATTTGTAATGTGATCTTGCATTACTATGGTTACATAAAAAGCGATTTCTATCGCAAGTTTTGATTTTCATGGTATTTCTTTGTTTATGATACCGCAAGGAGGAATTGAATCGTGCTTTATATAACCAAGGCCTAATGTACCATACACAATCTCATCATAACTGGTCTTCAGGTCTTGAGACCATACAATGCTACCTTACTCTTAATGGGTGATCAGAATCGCACCGAAGTTGACGAGGAGGGCAAAGAAGAATGGTCGCCGAGAGATAAAGACATTATGCTGGATAACTTCATTAAATTCTCGAAAGACAAACTCGATGTTGCGGTAAACAGACATGATATCTCGGACATACATACATTACCTAGGGGTAAAGATAGA
>LQRL01016476.1:8044-19955 GCA_001703475.1 Hydroides elegans | reverse complement strand
CCATTCTTCTAGCTTTTTTCCACCCGATTTTAGCATTTCACCAGTGATGTCATCATATCCTGCTGCTTTGTGGTTTTTTAGTTGCTTGATACACTTCTTTCTTATTATTGAATTAGATAAAAAAATTGCATCATCGAATTCGATGCAATAATATTCATAGTATGCATGATTGATCAGTATGGTGCTACAAAAGCAGTGTTTTACGCATGATATTTGCTCGTTTTCAATAAAAAGCAATAACTTATTTGTAAAAATATATGCATGAAAACAAATAAATTAGTTATTTTAGGCATTTTATATCTTTGGACCCTGCCCGGGTCTTTATAGCGTCACCCCTTCAGGTTATCACCATATCCATTGCGCCAAGCTCTCTGAGACATTGTAACTTATTATTATAGTAAAAACTATAGAGTTATAATGCTCAATTGATTTTCCAACTATGTAATAGTGACGGAGATCATAAACTAAATGTATAAGTGCTTCGACCGATGTGGTCCCATCCATTCACAAAATAAATTGGCGGTTGCGCGGTGACCGGCAACACCAAGGCCTCGCCGATGGAAATTATTCAGCGTTTGTGTTTTTTTTGCTCCGCGATCCCTACATGTAATAAAACTAACCGATCGAATTGTTTTTCAGGTGGTTGCGCGGTGACTGGTACCACCAAGGCCTCGCTGATGACAGCCAGTCAGCTGCTTGGTGTCGACCCGGCTGAGATGGAAGATTCACTGGTGTCCAGGGTCATGATGCCCAAGGGCGGGTCCAAGGGAACCGTCATCAAGTACGTTCGATTTTGAAAAATGTTATGTATACATCTATAGAATCTGCATTGTGTCTTGGTGTTCCTGCTTGACTGTTCCTGATTGCACTTTGAACCGCCCATTGCAAAATATCAAACGTATAGGCTCAACCTCGCACAGCCTTAGATTAGACTAGGTTTCAATGTGATATCAAACGGGAACCTGGTCGAGACATAGGCTGTTAAATTGGCCTATACATGTACTGTAATATTCCCACCTTACAAGTCCCCTTGCAATTATGTCCATATTATGTAATCACTCTTTATATGTCCTCGCTAAAACGAATTGTTCATATTTTGTAGCCAAAGTGACGATATAAGGTAAACTCTTGCCATTACAGAATTAGTCTATTTTTAACATTTGCCTTATCAATTCATTTGAGTTTTTTTGCAACATTTTTATTTCGAGTGTTTGCACTGTAGACGCACCATTGGTGCTTGAGATGTGCAATGTCAATATAAAAACACCACACAACATCTCCGTTGCAATGTTGCAAAAACCAGGAAAAACTTGGGAGTCAGCATACTAAGTGTTTGCTAAATACAAGCCATAGTTTCCTCAAGCAATTTGGCACTAAATGCATTATGTAAAATCTGGGTAACATTTCAAGTAGACTATATTCGACAAGTTGACCTTCATTAAATTCGACCACATGCATAGTAGTATAAAATTTAAAATTTAAAAAAACAAGTATAACTTACTACGTATTTTTCTTCATGTTGCACTGTTAATGTGAGTCGAATCGGAGAAGACAGCACCAAAACAATAACTCTAATCTTTCATACATTTCCTCTCTAGGGTCCCTCTGAAGGTGGGTGAGGCCTCCTCGGCCCGTGACGCCCTCTCCAAATCCGTCTACTCGCGCCTCTTCGACTACATCGTCAAGCGAGTCAACCAAGCGCTGCCGTTCACGAGCTCAAGGAGCTACATGGGCATTCTCGATATCGCAGGATTCGGTGAGTAATGAAAAAGAGGTGGTAATTCGAAGGTGATTTCCGGAGAGGGTGAGTGGCACGCGTTAAGGACATACTGTTTAGAAAACCTCACAGCATTTATTTTCTATATTGCGGCCTGATTCGGTAAGTGGAAAGAAACAAAGGAGGAGGGACGAGAATATTGAGGCAAGGGACTGTTTGGATATGTTGGAATAGAGTTATGGTTTTGGAAGGGCGACAGCATTCAGATGGGCTTTCTGATAACAATGGGGTTTTAAAGTTAGACCTACGGTGAGAAATTGAGTAATGTAAAGAAAAGATCGTGGAAATGATTTTATACGCGATAGGCCTATATACAAATGAATGTTGTGTGTGGGCTTGGTAGCTGAATCATTCTGAATGCTTTGTTCAAAATGTTACCTACCATAATCGCATTTTATTGATGGTTTAACTGTAAAAGTCTTGAAAATATTCAATCTTACTCATCATGTTTTAACCATATTGATCTTTGTTCATTTCAGAGTACTTCCAGGTGAACAGCTTCGAACAATTCTGCATCAACTACTGTAACGAGAAACTCCAGCAGTTCTTCAACGAACGCATCTTGAAGGAGGAACAAGCCTTGTACGAGAAGGAAGGTCTCAACGTGAGGAAAATCGCTTACGTCGACAACCAGGACACCATCGGTAAGTCAAAGCGATGGTTCAATAAACCTACAGCATGAACCCTCTATTTTAAGATGAAATCGACTTGTTGCCAAGTATATCTGTAATCAAGTAATCTAGGTATTGTACATGTAGAATAAAAATTTAAGACAATAACTTGGCGATTAAAGATTTTCCAGATACAAAGGAAAATAAAATGCCTATTTCGCCAATGAAGGTTATTTTGTCGTACCTTTAAGAAATGTGAAAGAAAGTGTCCACATTCCCCTTTTCCATTTTATGGAAACAAAGTATATTTCTCTGATTAGACTTGATCGAGGGCAAGGGCATCGGCATATTCGCTCTGCTGGACGAGGAATCCAAATTGCCGCGACCCACTTACGACCACTTCACGACCGAAGTGCACAAGCGCAACAAGGACCACTATCGTATTGCGGTGAGTCAGATTAATATGTAAAACATATCGATAAGGGAAATTAGGCGCAATGCTTGATTTTTTTTCTGATTCATCTGATCAAATACCGGAGAAAAACTTGTTGAAGCCAGGTCTGAGATAAGTAGCACATTTGATAAAATAGATAAAAAACTACGTTTTGAATGTATTACGCGACGTAACCATGTTCCAAGCAACATTACTGTTGTCAAAAGTCTAGGGTTTTCACTATCTTCTACATTTTGAATAAAATCGACAACTTTTCTTTTCTATGCAGGTGCCGCGCAAGTCTAAGCTGAAGAGCCATCGCGAGGTGACTGACGCAGAGGGATTCCTCATTCGCCACTTTGCCGGTGCTGTCGTCTACCATACGGTAAGTACAACTAAATGTGGATATCAAGTTTGTTTTGTCCCCGATTCACTCGTTTACCTTACAAAATGTTAGCTTATCTCGATGACTTGTCATCTTTTCTGACATCGTGGTTGGCGCTTTCGCTCAGACAAGGATAGGGATTATTCGTCGGTATTCAGACGTTTTTGTTAAAATGACACATAGTGTGACAGATTATATACAGTGTTTTTACGAAAAAGAAGAATAAAAGAGAGATACGAATGTTCTTGGGTTTCACTGTTATCGCATGGTCTAGGCCTATATGAATTCTAAATTGTATCCTATTTCTCTGCGTAGTAAATAAAGCAATTCATCAATGTAACATTTGACTACAAAGCTGACGGGTGTAAGACTTCGCAAAGAAAGTCTTATGGTATGTTCCTAGCTTCGTTACGTGTCCTATATGATCTTAAATATTAAAATGATGCCCAATCTTTACTTCCTACAGAACCAGTTCATTGAGAAGAACAACGACGCGCTCCACTTCTCCCTCGAGATGCTCATCACGCAGAGCAAGAACGCGCTCGTCAAGATGGTCTACGAGGCTGGTAACGGAGAGAAAGATACGAAGGCGGGCAAACTGAATTTCATCAGTGTCGGGTCCAAGTTTAGGACGCAGCTGGGCACGTTGATGGATAAGCTGAGGAGCACTGTGAGTTTCACATATTCTTGTGCTAAAGGAATCGTTCATAACTTTTCTGGTTCAAAATAGAGAGAATCAATGTTAACGATATTGGGTAAAAGATATCCCGATAACGGACCAGTGTATAATAATCAGTGTGTTGAACTATTAAGAATTAAATACAATGTATAAGTCGTGGTAAAAGTTTCAAATAATAATACTCAATCATACTTGTACGTAGGCAACAGTCAATTGCTTCGTTGAGCTTTTCAATTTAATACAATGTATTTATAACGCGAATCGATTTGACGAATGTGGGATAGATATGGCAGCTGAAAATGGCAAATTCCATTATTTTTGCTCTAACTTTATAGGGCACGAGTTTCATCCGTTGCATCAAGCCCAACAGCAAGATGGTCGATCACATGTTCGAAGGAGGACTCATCCTCGCCCAGCTCAGATGCTCCGGTGAGTTGAGTTTGGCAATTGAATCAAATACTGAGGCACAAACATGGCGGCATTGTTAAATCCTATCAGTCTAAAGGAGGAAATAATGGAAAAGGATATTAAATCATTGAAAAAAACATTGCCCCTGTGTCGAAATTGCCCAATAGGCCTATTGCCAAATTCATTGAAAAAAAAGGAAAAGAAGAGGCGTTGGATTGTTTTCACATGGTTAAGCATTGCAATATTGTCTAAGTTTGAAGTATTAATATTGCGTTTTTTTTTTTTTAAACATGAACCTTCCTGATCACCGCCTAGTTATAGACTTAAACATACACAATGTCGTCTTTTCACACATGCTAAATTATCTGTTCTGCAGGTATGACCTCTGTGTTGGATCTCATGCAGCAAGGCTTCCCTTCGCGAACGGCCTTCCAGGAACTCTACAACATGTACAAGGGATTTATGCCTGCTGATATCGCAAGACTGGATCCTAGGCTCTTCTCGAAGGTATGTTGCTCAGTTTTGATAATTCCTGTTTTAATACATCCATGTAGGTTGATTAAATGCTATTTGTATATAAAGCGTTGATTGTAATATGATGTTTTTGTTTCTGCTTGTATGCTTTTTTCCCTAAAAAAATCGTTAGTCGACCCGGTCCCTTTGAGAGTCCTGTTGCTTTGCATTCTCAACCAACTCAACGGTTTCATCCTGAATCAAGTTCAACTTAAACATTATTTCACTCTCTCTACAATAAAACGTTTAATCAGCGCTCCATGAAATAGGAGTCTCATGTGAAGTACTGGATCTTAATGCTTGATTTTGATTCCTCAACAGGCGCTGTTCAAAGCCCTCGGTCTGAACGAAAACGACTTCAAGTTCGGAATGACCAAGGTCTTCTTCCGCCCTGGCAAGTTCGCAGAATTCGATCAGATCATGCGATCGGATCCAGAGAACTTGAAGCTGTTGATTGCGAAAGTGAAGAGGTGGTTGATTTGCACGAGATGGAAGAAGGCGCAGTGGGGCACGCTCATGGTTATCAAGTGTGAGTATATGTTTGTTCATATTTCAAGGTCGAAGAAATGTCAAGGTCATATGTGACATTTGGATGTTTCTTCTGTCAATGATTTGCTTCTTTCCAAAGGCTATATATTCTTATAATGTGTATTTCTATAAAGAAGCCTAAAGAAATTCAATGGGGACACGCCATCTGACCTTAAAAAGGAATTATTTCCAAAGCAACAACAGTTCTCGCTACAATTAATTAATAAACCTCTTTTATAGAACCACCATGTATAACATCATCATATAATGAAGTATCCCCTGTTGCAAAATATTCTGCGCGTATCTCAAAAACAAAACTAATTAAGTCCAAGTACAATGTAGTTCATTCAATCCTCTTCTTTCCTCAAACAGTGAAGAACAAGATCGCCTACCGTCGCGAATGCCACACGCGTTTGCAGGCGGCCATCCGTGGCTGGGTCGTGCGTCGCGATGTCGGACCCCGTCTCAAGGTCATGGCGCGTATCCATGGTTTGTATGCGCAACTGGAGCCGATGAAGGAGATCATTGGTCAGTTGAAGAAGGATAAGGATTCGGCCAAGAAGAAGCACAAGGCGCTGGAGAAGGATTTGGATGAAGGGATTACCAAAGTACAGGTATGGTTTATAAACACGTTTGATTTATTCGTTGGAAAGAGTGCGGGTGAAGGGGTGGAAATACCATGGGGCGGGTCAGATAAATAGCTGCACAATGTTTAACTATTGAAGCCAAACCATTGATACTTCATGATTATACAAAAAATATGATTTAAGTTTAGTCAAAAGTGCTACAGTGTTAACATTGATAGTAGTCAACAAATTTTACCGTCCAGTCATGGCACCTATGCTCACATTTCTGACTTCAAGAAATATGGTTTGCATATTCCGATGAATAACGATGTAAGAAATTTAGAACTGATCAGAATATATTAACTAATAGTGCGATTTCAAATTTGTTCAAACCCATTTGTTTTTAACAGAAGGGCGGTTTGAAGCAGAAAGAGCTTGACAAGCTCTACGACGCCCTTGTCAAGGAGAACGACAAGGTGATGGAGGATTTGAGGAAACTGCTGGCTAAGCAGAAGAACGAAGAGGAGGCGGTAGGTGGCGGCTCTATAGGGGAGGAGGGGAGGGGATCTGGGATGGGTTTTTGGTGTTTTTTGTTGGAGGGATGGGGGTCGGACGTGTTTCTTGAGAGAGCGAGTGGAAGTGGTGGTCGTGGTTATAAATGAACAAAAATGCTTCTTTTATTGATAATGAATTTCGATAAAACTAAAGATTGGTACAATTTTGATGCTTGTAAACGTTACCAATGTTTAATATTAAATCGTTAGATGAGTATGTATAATCCTTATGTAATGACATTTTATTTTCAGCAAAACAGACAGCCGATATCGAATAAACCTACTTTTGAATAAACTAAATCTTTCTCAAAACCTTTGAATAAAATGTTTACCATAAAAATCCTACAACTACTTTTTCTTAAATTAAATGGTTATAACAAAATTTATAAATACAACTAAATTAAATAATGATAAATATGAAAAAAAGAATAATGAAATAAAACCATTGCTGTTGTGCTTACTTTACAGAGCGGAGAACTGGTAAAGTATTATTTTTCGCTTCAAGGACATACTTGGTAAAATAGTTGTTTCCATGTTTTCATCGAGACTATTTGTTCCTTCCTATAAACCCATTCCAAACGTCCTTTGGGGGGTCCCGATCTCAACCAACTTTTATTTTTCAGCTGATGACAAACTTTATTTTTTTCAGTTGAATAAACTAAATCTATTTTTTGTAATTAGGAAATACAGTATTTCAATTATAATTGTATTGACAATTTATGTATGCCATGTTTATAAACACGTGTGTATTGGGTGGGTGATAATAGGAACGATTGCGCAAGATCCAAGAAGAGATGGAGAGAAAGAAAGCGGAAGAAAGAAGGAAGAAAGAGGAGGAAGAGCGAAAGAAGAAGCTCGAAGAGGAAGAAAAGAAAAAGTGAGATTTGTGAATAGATTTGCATAATTTATATAAATAACTAAATTTAAATGTACAATATGTTTATAATTTTGTCATTCTTTTAAGAAACATGTCATGAGAAGACAAAAAAAAAAAACAGTCTTTGCCCAAAAACATTTTAAGCATAAGTAATATTGAAGTAATCCCCTCAATCCAATGATTGGCACTTTTGACAATAGCAAGTCACAAGATCATAAATGGTCCGTGTCCATATACATTTAGTAATAAAACAAAATTGGGCCTTATTTATTCATATTTCCCTTTGTTCTCCCAGGAAAGCGGCGATCGAGGCCCAGCGCCGCAAAGAGGAGGAGGAGCGCCGCAAGCAAGAGGAAGCCGATCGCAAGGCCGCAGAGGCACTGGCCAAGCAGCTCGAGAAGGACGCCGAGGAGAACTCAAAGATGTAGGTTTTGGCCTAAGACGTTAAAGGATGTGGGGGTTGTTCATTAGGTGTTTTTCGTCGGATATTGTGAGGGTCTTTAAAAGTAAAACTTAAGAAAATAACATGTAGTTAAATATGTCCCCGTAAAAAATAACGTTAAACGAAATATATCGATCGGTTATGTGAAATAAAAATAAATTTTGGACTGTATGCGTACATGTAGTGTACTGAAATACATATTATATGAAATATCTTATGAAGTAAAATGCAAGAAAATCATATTTTACCCTCTTGTTTTTGTCCCGTTTTACAGGCAACAGCAACTGGAGCAGGAACGCCTCGATCGCGAACTGGCTCTGCGCTTGGCGGCTGAAGACCAGACGCAGGTCGAGGAGGTCTCACGAGAACCTCTCAATAGGTATGTCGGATCGATTTGATTCGCTATCACCATGGGTCACCTCGCTGCTCTCTTTAGATTTATGAGACGGAGTTACTTAACAAATGATAGAAAATATCAAGCATAGAACTCCGTTAATTTTTTTTATACTTAAAAAAAAAAACCATTTCCTGTCATGTGACACGAGATTGTTGAACACCAATATGAGATTTTTAATTGTGATCATATTGGATCCTTGATATATGCCTATGGCTATAATATCACTATCAACTTTAGAGAGAGAGAGAGAGAGTAAAGTCTCCAGTTCTGATCGTTTGTTGTCAAAAAATTGTGAATTTATGACAATGACTTCGAAATAAAAATAGCCAATTGTAAATGAATTTTAAGAGAGAAAAAGACTGCTATAAAAATACTAACTAATTTGGAAAATGTTTTACAAATACGCCTGTATACTATGTAAGCCGCTGAGTATCCACTCGCGGTTTCCTTGTGTCCTGTAGTAGGGTGGTGATTCCGGACAGCTTCAAGTTGACTCAGGCAGAATTCGACCACTTGGAAAACAGAATACACAGTGAGAGGTGTGACCAAGATCCAGAAATCCCGATCCCCTTGCACTCAATATCCATCGCTATCACTAAAAAAAAAAAATCCTCGCCTAGCCATTGGAATCCTCCCACACACGAATTTATTCCAGGGCACTATACCTTATTTTTTGCTTCCGATGTAACAGGTTTGTATTAGTGAAGAGGAGACGCGGAGATACTACATTGTACACTGATTTTGGTCGTTATCAAGGGCTTATCTTCATAATTATTTTCCCCAGCACAAACGACAATAACCGGCATACAAAATAAATATACTCGTATTGAGTTATTAATAATGGTCGCTCACAAAAAAGAAAATACCGCAACATTTTATGCACAGCCTAATATTATAGATCGATGTAAAATTTAAGTTAAATCTATTAAAGAAAGAAGATAAAATCCCCATTTGAAACAAAAACAAATGACAGTCACAAATTAATAAACATCCATTGCATAATATCTACTATTTTCGTGCATAGAAATTATACACATGCCGAAACATGATATTTAAACTGTCAAAATAATGAACATTTACCCGAGCTGTTATGTAAAAATCGCTTACACCAACCAATTGAAATTAGCACATCGTGTTATCCCTAAGGTTTGGCCTCTATTATATACAGAAAAAAAACTACGTTTTATTCAATGTGTTTCGCGCTCACCATTTGGTGGCGCCACTGCATACATAACCACATATATTAATGACGTATTGCTACGTGTACACATAGGGAAGGAGATGTGAGCGCTCGTGCCAAGCTGATGCTGCAAGGGTTCGACATCAAAAAGTTCGACTGGAAAAAGTTCGACTACACACCCGAGCCCAAGAAGAGAATCGAGAAGAAAGAAGGGTATACAGTCCCTCATACCATTCCCGAGATGCCCCTACTTCGAGGGTGTCGCTATTGCCCCCTGCCGGGGCCTAATGGCACTTCCCTCATTCATGTGTCTTTAATGTGATATATCCAGTTTTTATAATGTCATCTATGATTAAATATTAAGATACAACAGTTTGAATTTCACGATTTTGCAGGAAATATAAATAGATTTTCATAATGATGATATTTAATGTATTCTATGTCCCTCCAAAATGTCCCACTCCACTCTCCCGGGGGGTTCTTTCATATATTGTGGGAAGAAAGGGGCTTTAAGTTTTCTAATTTTTTTTCTGGCCATTTTTATATTTCATTTTTTTCTCTCTTATATATTTGTGTATATAGAGAAGGCAAATCCATTGTTCCAATTTTGCTCATGCTATATTTCCTCCTTCGAGATCTCGCACTGAACGTGATTACACGAGGTACGATTTATAGCGTGGTTCAAACAGGGAACGTTGGGTTCGCTTCCAAGATACCCAAACCATGTTGTATAGCGCATTATATAGCACCCTCCACTTTGAATGCTTGTATCTTAGCACTAGTTTGACCCCAGTCGTTGTGTTTCCACTGTGTCGCCTTTTACTTGTACATTTACCACTGCGTTTGCTTCTCCATTTTATGTGTATTTTGTATTTGTGTCGCTTTTCTATTTATCCATAATTGGTATTCGCAAAGCATGCAAAAATGTTTGGTGTTTTGATTAATTACTGATACTTTTCACAAAATCTTGGATCAGGGTTTCAAAGTTCAATGCTTTTGTAGTTTCCCAAAAAGAATATGAGGGCTCAAATTATTAATTGTATTAAACGTTTGATTTTTTTTGTATGATCTGCTTATTAATTTAAAGTTTATTTGGTCTTTTTTGCGGTTGATTAATGTTTAAATTTTTCCTTGTATTTGTACACATGTAAATATAGTTTCGGTGAAATGTTTCTGGTGAAATGTTTACCTACGATTCTTTTTCGGAATTTTGATTTAGCACATTTTGTATCGAATGAATAATATTTTAGATTATTATAAATCATAATCACACATAAATTACCCCTGAAATTTGGTATAGATCAACACAATTATGCAAATTTATATAAAAATTATGTGAAAAAAAAACCTATGTTTAAATTTATGTGTTTTTTGAGTAAATTGTTTTGATAAAGTAAAAAGAGATATTAATATAAACACTTGTGTAATATTTAAATTAATTTTAATACACGCATGTGTGGCTTAAATTAACTGCTTTGTAATATAGCAATTTAATGGCTTTTGCATGCTTGAATGATTGTCTTTATATGCCCTCGCTATTTGTACTAATTTTTGAAACTTGCGTTTAAGAACCTAATAGATTGAGTTAAACTTAATTAAGATATACAAAACTATTAAATGTTGCTAAATGGGCAATACGATTAAGATATAGTTTAACTGTTTCATGAACGAAGCGAGACTGTTCAAAGAGAATTTATGTTTAAAGGTGGGCAGTGAATTAAGTATTTTAAATTTAATTCAAGGGGAAGGGTTTTGGCGGGCTAAAGAACTCCTCATGCCTTTGATGCTTGAATCGATGACTATCCCTCCACAGGCAAAGGATCCTCCCTCTTCCCACGGGCATGGATCTCTTCGGCTCCAAACCAAAACAACCCACTTCCGGTGTTGCCCCGCAACAACAAAATGGCGTCAGGCCCCAGCAACAACAACAACCCGCGCAAAATATGGTGCGTCCAGCGGGCCGACCCGCTTACGGTGCTCAACCCGCTGCTGCTGCCCCCGCTCAGGGATTCCCCGCTGGTCAGGGATATCCCAATGCGGCGGCCGCACAACAGGGATTCCCCGCGGCTCAAGCTAGGTCCAATTATTCTGCTATGACACCGATGGCGCCTTCGACGGGATTTCCCCAACAAACGGGACAGTTCCCTATGACGCAACAGGGATTCTCCCATGCACAGCAGGCCTTTCCGAAGTCGCAGTCACAGCCGAATCTGCAATCTGCTTATGGATACCCTCAAGGTCAAATGGGAGCATGGGGTCAAGGTCAAATGCAAGGTCAAGCGTATCCACAGCAATGGGGTCAGATGCCCAATGCGCAACAATGGAACACTGCCGCTCCTATGGGACAATACCGTAACCAAATGGGTCAACGTCCAATGAATCCCCAGATGGGCCAACAGATGAATCCTCAAATGGCGGCCCAGCAGTGGCCCCAAAACAGCAATCAAGCAGCGTGGGGTCAGATGCAGCCTAACCAAGGTTTTGCTCAGAATCAAGCATGGCCAGGTCAAGGTCAAATGCAACAAGGTCAAATGCAACAAAATCAAGGTCAAATGCACAAC
>LQRL01016475.1:950-22045 GCA_001703475.1 Hydroides elegans | reverse complement strand
GAGGTTCCTACTGAAGAAACGAAAGAGGTTCCAACTGAGGAAACGAAAGAGATTCCTACTGAAGAAACGAAAGAGGTTCCTACTGAAGAAACGAAAGAGGCTCCTACTGAAGAATCGAAAGAATTTCCTATTGTAGAAACGAAAGAGGTTCCTACTGAAGAAACGAAAGAGGTTCCTACTGAAGAAACGAAAGAGGTTCCAACTGAGGAAACGAAAGAGATTCCTACTGAAGAAACGAAAGAGGTTCCCACTGAGGAAACGAAAGAGGTTCCTACTGAAGAAACGAAAGAGGCTCCTACTAAAGAATCGAAAGAATTTCCTATTGTAGAAACGAAAGAGGTTCCTTCTGAAGAAACGAAAGAGGTTTCTGCTGAGGAAACGAAAGAGGAGGTTCCTACTGAAGATACGAAAGAGGTTCCTACTGAAGAGGTTCCCAGTCAATCAGTTGCTTTAGAAAATACTGATGTTATTGTTAAAGAAACTGTGACCATTGTTCAGTCTTGTGAAACCACCGTGGTCACAACAGACACTAGTCCCAAAGCTACACCAACCAAACTAGATAGCAGTATTTTCTCCGATAGTCCTTTGGCCGACAAGCAATCCCCCTCGGTTGAATCTCCGAAAGTCGATGCGGGTGGCCAACCTGGAATTGCGGGAGAATCACCAACAAGTCCACTGCCCCGGGTAACCAATATCCGTGGTTTTCTGAACAAAGATACTCTACCCGCAATCAACTTAAAAAGCTACCCAGTGCTACCGCCTAAGATCAACATGGAGAGTTTTCCCGCAGCGAAAACGATTGACTTATTGGACATAACGGATTCGAGTTCAAATTACACAGAGTCGGATATTGATAAAGATCAAAGTTTCGGATCCACTGAAGCTGTTCAGATTCAACCTGTAGAGACTGAAAAGGTAGAAAGTCAAGTGAAAAACACGCACAAATCAGAAACGGTGACAAAACCACTCGAAACAATAACGGTTTTCGGCGAAGTAATTGAAACATCTTCGGTAAATAAAGAGGTAATCGAAACAGTTTCCGTACAGCAAACGACAGTCGAAACAACTTCGGTAGTAAAAGGCACAATCGAAACAGCTTCGGTTCATAAGGACACAATCGAAACAACTTCCATTCAGCAAACAGCAATCGAAACAACGAACGATTCAGATGTGATTCCGGACAATCCTGAGCGTGATACAGAAAAAGAAACGAAAGAAAAGGTGTGGTTCATATATTTATATGTTTTAATGTTTAACTTGCATGCACTCCTGTAAAGTTTCACTCACCCATCCCTACTCCCTATTATTTGTTGTTATTAACTTGGTTTTCTTACTAATAATATTAATATGGACGTTTTTCGTTTTAGAAATACTTACATTTTACGCTCCTCTGGTCGTGAAGTTAATCTTAGTTTACATACTAATTTTGGAGCTTCGTTTAGTCAATGAAGATTTGTGATAAAACGGTTTTGGTTGTAGAATTCTAAATGAAAGCAAGACTCATCTGTTTTTGAATATGTATTTCCTATTTAAATTTACTGTCGTTAAACTTATTTTTACGTTGTAGATTTTCCATTATGATAAAATAGCCATATCATTGGTAGAAATCAATTAAAGTAATTATAAAGAAAAGAAGTTACTAAATATGCAATAAGTACGTTTAAATAAACACATTAAAATAGTTAAATTTTGGGAAAAGATCATTCACTGACAATGCTTACCGAGATGTGAACGGCCAATAACAGAAGAAACATAAATCTCGATGAAAAGCCCTGCGATATTGGAAAAATATGAGATTGGAATTAATATTAACGCTATTTACAGTCAACTTATTAAAAAAAAAAGATAGTGAAAGTATAAATTTCAACGGGCAACCATTTTATTAAACCACTTTGAAACATTGCCTTTGCAGGATTATAGAGCATCCGTGCATCAAGAATTCGATTCGCTAATAAACGATAGTTTCCTCCTATTGGCTGAATCTCCCCGTTATCAACAGCCAATGAAATCACTCCTTCCTGTCCCTTATCGCAAAAAGACATATCCATGGCAACAGAAAGAAAAGGTCTTATCTATGAAAACAAATCTTATAATATATTCTAAAAGATCTTGAAATTTGATTTAATAAGATTACTAATGCAGCAATTTTATTTTTTTTGGATTTTTGTCGTTGCAAATATTATGAACAATTTGGTTTGAATTTTTGCTCGAATTTTGGAATTTTTTTTAATCATTGATATTTTGGAAATGTTGTTGATTTGTAAAGATGACACATTTTCCGTTGATTAGAGTGCATTTTGTTTAAGCTTGTCTCTATTTTAATAGATAATTTAAAAGCTTTTGTTTTTGTACATAAAGCCGATTATTTTCTTATTATACTGATTTTTATTGGTTGCAATTCTGCTCATGGTGAGTTTTTTATTCAGCAAAAATCAAGAAGCCCGGGGTTTGGTCATCGCAGGTAAAACCCTATTCGTCCTTTTGTTATGTAAATCATAAAATAAAAAAGTTTTATAAAAAGTAGTAAATGTTTAAATAGATAAAAAATAAACTTGTGTCATATTTTAGATGTCCATATACTGAACACATTATTTCATTTCCCATTCGATAAGAGAAAAGCAATTTCCAGTTCGATAAAACACAACAATAGTTAGTAACAACAGTTTTACTTTCGCAACCAAACATTTCGTAGTATGTATTTGCTTATTATTTCGTGACATTTTTGTTTGCATATTTCTTGGTGTAGGTTTTTTTTTTACCAAACTGATGGGTGAAGGAATATACATGTATAACGACCATGTTTAAGCCTTATATAATGTGATCTTATATTTTGTTTATGTATATAAGACTATTATTTATAAGAAAAATATGATCTGAACATTCCATTCATTTCACGATAAATTTGGCAGGCGAACATAGTCTTTAGCGAAAAAAAACTTGTTGTTGCCTCTTTGGATTATCTTATATTTTTGTTCAGGTCATATTTTTGTTTAAGTTTCAATAAATTGGTGACAGTAAAACAAAATCGATAAACAAAGTTACTTTTATAAGATGCTCAAGTTATTCTTTTTGTTCATAATCATAATGATTTGATAATGTCTTACTATTAGTTATATAATATGTAGTGTAAAAGAATATAAGAAATGCACATGCATGAGTAAAAAAAAAAACTTTTCAAATTATGAAAGTAAAGAAAAACATTTCTTTTATAATCAATTCAATGATAACATTTCTTCGTAAATATTTAAATATTTCGAACCCATAGTTATTAATTTAGAATTGTTGAACCAATTGTAAAATCAACAGACAATTATTGTTGCACATTTAAAAGCTTTAGCAAACGCAAATTTACTCCCTGCATTTTATTGTATGTGTTAAAAAGTAATTCCCTTAATATCGTTTTCAGTTTGAGAAGAAACCTGACGATGCCTTGCTAAGCGAATTGAAAAGCACGTTACCGAAGAAACCCGAAAGCGAGGCTGAGAGTGAAAACGAGGGCAATCACGTGACAAAAGACGATGATCACGTGACTACAACAACTGATCACGTGACAACAACAAATGACCACGTGACAAAGGAAGACGATGACGTGACAAAACAAGATGATCACGTGACAAAACAAGAAGAACACGTTACTTCTGGTGATGATGATCACTCGGCTATGGATGCGACTTCGGATTCGGCAGATACAGCGGATGAAGAACTGGTGAGCTTTATTATTATAAGGTTATTTGATTATTAAAAAATATTATTTTGCATGTTATACAAGATACGAAATTGTCGGCGGACGGGGGATGTTTTTTTATGTACATGTAAAGATTGAGGGGCTATGTACAATGGAGGCGAATGGGTTTGGATGAAGGGAAAAATCATATTTTTGGCATTTAGATTTCACGAAATGTCAAGGTAATTAGATAAATTCTCATTAATAAAAAACCATAGATGAGTATAGTGCGTA
Source organism: Hydroides elegans (assembly GCA_001703475.1). Taxonomy (NCBI): domain Eukaryota; kingdom Metazoa; phylum Annelida; class Polychaeta; order Sabellida; family Serpulidae; genus Hydroides; species Hydroides elegans. The sequence goes on along the minus strand of LQRL01016475.1, from coordinate 18,087 downwards.
GATGAGTATAGTGCTGGTGAAAAGAGTACTCATGTAGTCATTACTGATGTAGTTTTTGAGTTACGGCCACTCTACCCCTACGTACCCCTGATTTCTCTTAGCTTACTTCTTTTTTCTCAAGCTTATCATCCAAAACGCTTAAGCGGCTTAATCATCTGAGATTAGTCACATCATATGTTACACATACACATAGTCAGAGCGATTCTCTAATATATTCATGCAATGCTACGAGCTGTTACAAAGCAACCCGCCACCCCTTAGTAACCGTCGTTGCTAAGGGGCGTTATCAAAGACTGAGTGACAACCACTTATATGGGCCATTACGTGACAACGCTCTGTGTTTGCGTGCGATAAAAACAGCTCTTTAAGGATTTATCGGATTTGCGAGAGATTTATCGAATAAAAACAGCATTCATAGTGATATACATTCTGACTATGAGTTAGTTGACAAGTAAAAAAATATGAAATTATATATGTTTCAATTAATAAATGGTGGAATTTAGATTTAAATCTGATTGTGAATAATTATAAGAAGAATCATATATAAAACAACGTGAAAGCCACCGGCGAATTAGGTTATATCAGTAGAAATGTAATCATAGTTATTTAAAGTGATATGATTAATGTTGGTGAATAAGGATGAATGGAATTAATGAAGAATGATCCAAGCACTTTAACAGGTAAGTTGTAAGTCCATAAATTGAAGTTGATTAATATCATAGATTTATATATTACAGCTAGAGCCTTATTTTTATGATATAATGTTAAATAAATATTTATTCATTGAAATTTCTTTTGTAAACATTTATTAAATTTAAACAGGTGTTTTGATTTGATATCGAAATCGATTTAGGTTAAATACTTCATGTTATATTTGATTTGTTTTTTGTTTCTTTGCGAGAGGGTGATTGAGAAAGCTCAAGTTTCCTGTAATTTTAAATAAAGCACCAATTGAATATACCAATGGAATGAATAATCTAGATTTATATTGTACTTCATTAAAACAACAGACATGTTAGGAAAAAAAATGGTTATCACATAAACTAGCAGTTGATATTACAAAATCATTAAACACAGACGATTAAAATATATTGATTTATATAGCCTACATGTAACTTTTTAAGGTAACAAAAATCATATCAATATCAACATTTACATCGAATTGTATGGTGCTGTGTACTATGTATATTTTGTTCTCAAACCTAATATAAGCACCCGCTCCAAACTTTTAATATATACTTACACTTAAAACATATGAATTGATATTACACTGTTTTTTTTTTTTCTTACAAAAAAAAACAGATCTCCGCATTCTCATCGTATTTATTGCGCCACTATCATAGTATGATTGGAACGTCTTTTTCGGACATTATAACAGTGGCATAAACAGCATAAACTCTTCTGACATAACATTCTTCTTACAGTCCAGATTGCACCACTTTCGTAATATTCTAATAAGAATGTCTTTTGTTTTGACAATATAACAGTTGCATAGTCAATGAATTAATGAGCAAGCATCCGGGGACAGATGTCGTATCGGTGTTAATTGGTACATCTATCATCGCTCAAAGATGCGCACAGTCTTGAGTTTTTGTAACTTATTGCATATTCTTCACATTTATGTTCCGTGAGGTTTTCATGGGCAGATCCAAAACATTTCAAATCGGAGGCACTGATACGGAATATATAGAGTAGAACGGGGGCGGGGAGGGAATCAGGAGCGCCAAATTAAAGTTTTGCTGAAAGATATGATAGCGAACAGGGACCGCTTTTTCCATATGTAGATCGCGCCCTGTTTGAGATTTTGAATTTTCATATTAAATTTCTATGCTTTGACATCCTTTTCTCATAATGAAAGCATATATAATCGTTCGAGGAGGCGCAAGGCCTGGTTTACGCCTGATTTCTTGTTACTTTGGCTTCCTTCATCAAGTCTGACTCTGGTCGATGGTCGATGGTTTCTTCGTCCTACGGCTCAGATTGTTTTAAAGATCTGCATCTTGTTTCTAAGATGTTGAGAAGACATTTTTGTGCTACCGTGACCATATGTCACCAATAGTTTAATATGCATTTACATTTGTTCTGGTATGTTCATGCACGAAAAAAAAAACATGATTGACAATAGCACGTAAAACAACGCGCATATGTATCTTAAGATGCCATAAACAGTATGCAATTATCTAATTAGGTCTTTGTCATTATCTTTATTGCAACTTTTGTCTTCAAACCATATTGTTATATTTTTCTGTCTTCTCAGTAGAAATAGAAATGAAAAGGGTATTTATTTCTTATATGACTTGATACAAATTTAACCAGAAATTCTTCTGGCATTAGAATTTAATCAAATAATTATTTTAAAAATAACTTACATCGGTGTATACAAATACAATAAAAATAAACACATTTTCCAATTAGGAAATGCTTGCTAAATATTTTGATGGATATTTGATATGTTTTTGTATCATTGAAGATTTGACAATAGGTCCTTTCACCAAACCAGTTAAGGAATAAATGACATAAATATTGGCAACAAATTGGATATCTTTAATTAGGAAAAGGCCACTAGCCTCTGAAGACACACATTATAATTTCGCCGTATCTAATCTCATTTACATCAAAACAACGAATGAATTCCGACAAGATGTTTTGTTTATACATCGAACTTTGTCATAGATTAGCAGGCGGAGACTTTTTCAAGCAGGTAATTTTGCCCAAAGGGGTCTGGATATATTTAGTTGTATGACCTTATAAGGCAAAAATGTTATTCGTTTCTGGTCCTGATTTGATGTGACGTCATGTTTATGTCTGGATTCATTTGACGGTGTTTATGTTTACAATTTTGGACATATGGATTAATTCGATAGGGGTGGTATTCATATGGCTTTTTCTAAAATAAAAATTCTTTTTTATTGTCTTTTGGAATGTTTGGTTTACAAGGGCCTTCTCTCCCGTGCAGAAAATTTGCAATAATTGTGAGAATTACACTTAAATTTCTATGGTTTTGTTAGATTGGTTCTGTATGCTTATGCCTGCCTCTTAGCGAAACTCAAGTTTAACTAGTACAGAGCATCATTTCTCCTGCACATGTCTCGTCCTCAGTGATGAAGCGGTTTCTCTCTTTGAAATAATTTCTAGATTAGATTTTTTTATTTTGATGGTTTAAGATGCGGGTATTACGACTGTATGTCAAATTGAGGGTCGTAGGGCAAAAGCCTTCCCGGTCAAAAGCCCTCCCTGCTAAAATCCCTCCCATTTTTGCAAGGTACAAATAAAATATATTATATTATTTTTTTTTATTAATTTGTGTATATCTTCAACAACTCGAAACGTGTTAAGTAACAGGCATGGTCACTGTTCACATCGGTGCGCTAATCCTCTGATCCCCATTGTATCCCTTGGTGATAACGGCCACAAAGGAACCACGGTCCTTCGCAATGAATGGACCGATCAGAATGGAATTAACATAATCCATGGATCCCACTCTATGCTATACACACAACAAGTATATCAATATATTATATACTATATGCGATATAATTCATTTTTACCTTACAAAAATGGGAGGGCTTTTAGCCGGGAGGGATTTTAGCCTACCTTGCAAAAATGGGATAACTTTTAGCCGGGAGGGCTTTTGACCGGGAGGGCTTTTGACCGTTTACCCAAATTGAGCAGTTGCACACATTTTGATGGTTAATTTGTTTTATAATTATATTTCCTGTTTCCTTTATACCACATAATAGGAACAACATCACTGATTTATTATGCATGATTCATGAGTTATACTCATCTGATAGACACTGAATACCGATGCACTGATTTTCTAGTTAGGCTTGATGATTTATGACATAAACAAAAGTTGTTTCCTATTTCTATTTTTAGTAACAATAATTGACGCCTTCTTGAGCAATCTTTTCAGTGATAGCAGATTCGTACATGTATTTATAACAGATATAAATATGCATAATTTACGTTATCTGCATAGGATATAAAACCTTACAACAATGCTGTATTAAAACTTTATGTTTTAATCAAATCTGTATTTCAAGGATAATTAACTTAGCATAAATCATCTTAATATCAACATGGTATGTACATTTTCAAATGCCTTTTTTAAAGTCCACGGAGCATAAAAAACAGTGCAATTAACATATACCGTATTACAATGGATTTGAATCAAACTTTCTTTTGAATCAATCACATCACAACAAGGAAAGTTTATAAAGATCAAAATTATCGAAATCATAGTTAAAAATGCTCATAACAAGACGATTTAACAATCAAACAATTACGTATAAATCACAAATCACATATCATAATGATAGGCCATCATTAGTTAATATTTAATATTTTACTCAGTTGACACAGGGCAGTTAATTTCTAGTTCACATTAAAAATGAAATAAAATAAACGTTTGGCTAACTAATAATTAAACAATTAGAAAAAATGCCAAGCTTTCTCTCTCTCCCTCGATAAACATTGTATTATTCATATGTTTTAGTTAACCTCCTAAATTGTTTCATAAGTTTCGCATTTTAACATTTCGCACCATTAGCAGACGGTAAATCGCCACTTCCGGTTTCTTCAATGGCCGCCACGCCTGCGCAGACGACGCAGGGCAATTCATTTCCGGTTCACATTCGCCCCCTTGTGGAGAAAAGCGACATCGACGATATTCAGATTTCAGTGCAATCGCTCATTGCTTCGTATGAACATGGATGTATTTCGAGTACCCATGCACTGTCGTCGAGTACCCAAGTAGTAGAACCTAAATGTGATTTTACCAGTACCCATGCGCTGTCGTCGAGTACACAAGTACTAAATAAAGTACCTAAATGTGAGGGGCTTCGGGATGCTTCGAGTAATCAAGTATCGAATCAAATACCTCAATATGATGGAGTTTCTAATACGATATCAAATACACAAATACCATCTCAATGTGAGAGATACTCAAGTACAGATACAACTTTGATGATTCTGAGTAAGGTACCGCAACGTGAAAATAAAGACAGAAATAACAGTTCATCAAATACTCATCCAAGTACAAGTACCTCCGCTTCTGGAAATTCAAATACTCGCAATTTTCTCAGTACACCAAGTAGCTTACCAGATGTGGTAGTATCAGCATGTACTGAAGATACTTTATTGGATAAGAAGTATTTATCGAGTACACAGGTACAACAGCCATCAGGAATTAGCTTTGATTGTGCTGGTTCAGAATATTCATGTTCTATCCAAACAAAACCAATTGCCGCAGAAAAGGAATCGACACCGCAGTTATCTTTATATAACACATTGAGAGACATATTTGATGGGAGAAATAAAGAAAAGCAGTTGAATATTGCGACCGATGGTAACACGCAAGTCAAGCGGATTAAGATAACTCCTAAAAAATCGGGACCGCCTGCGATAAATGACGTTTTCAAAGCCAACAACTCAAATTCTGGACAAATTGATATTGCTTCAAAGCGGTCAGAAATTTCATTGAGGTCTTGTCCAGCTATGCAGATATCCCATGGCAATATCCCTTGCATTGAAAGTCATTCGGATCAAATTTCGTTCTCCGAGAAAGGTATAGGTTTACACCCTAAAATCCAGTCGGGTTCTAAAACTGAGTTGAAATCAATAGAATCAATAACGTTTGCGCCAAACTCCTGTATACCACCTGAAAAGACGAAATCAGCAATTTCTGAAAACCAAAATAGCGAAGTAGAGTCGAAAGATACCGAGAGGTCAAAAGGTCAATCAAAATTCCAAAGGTCAAATCCTAGGTCATCCTCAAGATCACGTGGCTCATCAAGGTCAATATTTTGGCCCAGTGCCAATAACGATGATGCTGAAAATCAGAGTAATAACAAAATCGTGTCGGAGTTGTCCAATGACGTTCACTCAGCTTCCCCTGTTGCGACATCTCAGGGCCTAAAACAAGATAAAAACAAAACTCGTGCCCTAGTGCAGAAACAATCAAGTATCTTAAAACCGCCTATGACAAATGAAGGGCAGAAAAGGGGAGGACGAAAAGTATGCAAACGAGTGTCTTTTGCGGAACCAGAGAAAATGAGACGAAAATCGAGTGACAGATTAACGGGAAATACCAGTCCGTATTTTAGTCTTAGGAAAGTGAAGGGAGATAGATCTAAAGCCGAAGGAATTGCAAATGAAAATATCAGTGAGCAAAGCCACATAAGTGCACCTTTAAACCAACCTATGGATGAAGATGAGATTAATCAAGCTAATGGTCCTTCCATGCAAAAGGAAAGTAAGAAATCAGAGAAGATGCCAGAAATAGTGTCAGATAATCCGCATAGGCAAAACCTAAATTTGAGAAATCGATTTCTACCGACGTGTACTCCCTTTAGTAACATTACCTGTGGCAGCATATCTCAAGTACAAACAAAACAACCAAGTACTCCTCAGGTACTCAAGCAACCTCAAAGTACTCCACTAAACTTCGGGGATAAACCACGGAATCTTGATGACATAGTCAAGCCGACCCCTATTCAGCATTTGGCAAGAAATCCTATGAAACAAAATGGCGACAAAATGTTGACCAATAATCAACGAAATAGAAACAATATTTCGACATATCTCGAGCAAAACGGTGGGAATAGTTCATCAAAGCCTAGAGGAAATGAGACTAAGGGTATCGCCAAAGATGGTAATGCTTCAAATCCGAAAGCGTCTTTTAGGAAGTCAACCAATAAGAACAATTGTAACAGTACCAAGACAGATGATTTGACCTGTAATGTAGGAGACAGTTTCAATACCACTGTGCGAAACGAGGGAGATGCTAAAGTATCAGCAATTAAGGTATAATCAAGTTTTCACTATGTTATTGTTATTCTTGAAGTTAAGTTTACGTGATTTATTCATAGATTTAATGAGATATGATTTGACGATATCTTCATTTAGGATACTCTTAATAAAATTCATAGTTTTGTAATATTGGGTCAACCTCTCAGATGAAAATGTTTATTTCAGGTATTATTTATGTCATCAATTCTTCATGAGAAACAATGTCACTCAATTTAAATTGTTTACGATTTTCAGAATAACCCCAAACAAACAGCGAAATCGAAAGTGTATGGAAGCGTCATGGAAGAATTGGGAAACGTCTTTACGAAGTTTAGGAAATCAAAAGAAAAGAGTCACGATACTGGGAAAATAAAAGAAAATGAGAACTTTACATTGAAAGAAAAGGATGTGGAACTGAGTATAGATATATCTTCCAAATTTACAGAGAACAATAATTCCATACTGCAGGAAAATAGCATGAAAAGGGATCAACCAACCACAGATCGATCATCGAAGGAATTTCCGCTTATAAGAGCGAATGAAAAACAAAACAAACCCTCGTTAACCAGTCATTGTAAAGATGATATCCAAAAGAAACTGCCTGTGCTTAGCCCAAAGAAAAGCGGACATTCTATTACGAAGTTGGATGAAAATTCAAATGTAGAGAATCGAGAAACAAAGGCGAAAGAAGAACAGAAAGTGGATTTTGAAAATCGCCTTAATAAAGTGTTATCATTGTGGATGGTAAAAAGCAAGACTACTCAATTTTTAATGTGCATGCCCTACATTGTATATAGCATTTTCTCTTGAATGCTCATAGACTCTAACGAGCAAGTTAATTTGTGATTTGGTGTCATTTCTCTCAAAAACAGGTAGCAATTATGTCTAATACTTCACGCCAAAATATGTTTGCATGTTTCTATCGACAAATCAGTATATCGTTAGATGCTACTTAAATGAGAACATCCTTATGGCGAATGTGGTTATAAATCTCTATGTTGAGGAAGGTATGGCTATTAAGAAATACGAATTGCATGCATGGGCATTTTCATACCTTCTACAAATAAACCATGATTTGCGGACTTATGACTTTTATTGATAGTTTAGTGCATGTGTGTACATGTAATGAAATTAACAATAGTGAACCCAACCGGGGGTGGAATTTTCCTAAGTGGGGTTCCTTCCGGGTTGGAAGTGGGAGTAGGGGAAGAAAGGGACGGGCGTGTAAAGGTCCGCGTACATGTTGCATAGCCGTCCATGATAATTGTCATAAATAAAGATGAACAAAAAAAACAATCATTGAATTTCAGTCGATTTGCATAACTTAAAAGGCTTCATACCTACCCGTATTAAAATGTGTCACATGTTAAACTACGTTCTAAATGCACCCTTATGATTTTTACTTTCCAATGTTAAAAACCTACTGTCTTAAAAAATATATTTTCCTCCTTTACGCATTTATTTCATGTTCTTTTCATTGTCTTTGTTGTTTCAGGCCAAAACAAAAGAAAATGGTTCTCCCGACGCAGAGAATGCAGACCTGGACTTTATTCAGGTAAGTCCAAACAAAAATTATAATTGTATTCTATTTGCACATTTTATCCCTAAACTATACTGTCAGAAGGGAGTGAGTTGTATACAGGGTAGCTGGGATAGCTGAGATCATTCCAGTGAATTAATGATTACCAGAATAAACACTTTAAAAAGTCAATCTATTCTACGCTCAAACGCATTTTCTATGCTTGACGTCCTGCCATGTGGAGAGCTTTACTAAACGCACTTTCGGAGGTCACTCGGCGTTTGTAAGCAGATGGTCTGCAGTACCCACGAAAATTTACTCATTCTAAGGCATATTCTTAAATAACTACATGTATTCAAAGTATTAGTATGATTGATTTATTTCTAGGCTTCTCCGTCACAACTGAATGTTGACGCAGGCAAACAACGGGCCGCGTTGAGGTCAAAAGGATCCTTAGCCGCTCGACGCAAACCGACGCGCAAAAGCGTAAGGCCAAACGCAAATGCTGAAGTCATCACCCCTCCCCCAGGTACGGGTCTTTATTAGAGCTTACGTGCAAATTATCTGTGTATTTCGTTTATCTATCTGGATATAAATTACAATAAATATCTAACGTTTTAAAGGCAAGAGGAAAGAATTATTCCTGTGTTACATATAATGAATTGCTAATTTCTATCGATACTGTTGAATGTCTTAAATATATGTGAGTCAGTAATCCGTTTGTTGTGTTGAGCATGTTAACTTTTTCTGGCATCGATAGTTAACAGTATAAAGATACAATGTATGACACTACTTGACCTGTCTTTGACATTATATTTTAAATTCAAATAGTGAAGCTCCTATTTCGTTGCCAGCCACTGTTTCGAATGGCCACACGACGGAACCTTCCAGCCCGGAAGCGGAAAGTGACAAACAAGCACCGTCTAGCGAGTCAACGGAGAAACAAGAAAGTAAACAAACAGAAGAAAGTAAGACGCAGATAGCTGTCGAAGCCGGAAGTACAGTGTCCGAATCCACAACCACAATCCAACCCCAGGCAACCAGCAATATACTCTTTTACCATGCTTACATTACATGAATTGTTTTCTTATTACTTAGAAAATAACTACCTTAATGCTTAAAGTAGTAAGAAATTATAGGATTTCCTACTCGAGAGATCACGAAGAGCCTGAGTTTATGAATTTCAGGGTATCAAGAAGTGAAGTTTGAGTTGAATGTAGTTTAATTACGAATAATAAGTGTAAAATGCATTAGAGTGTATTGTTTATTTATTGGTGCATGTATAATATCTTTAATATATTGATTTGTAAATGTTAAATATATATCGTTTACATATTCATGCTAAATGCTGATTTAAGGACGTGAAACCTGAGCCACACACCGGCACTTCCCCCTCCGCCACTGACCCCAACACCGACTCAACCACAGAACCAAACAACCAGTCAATCACCGAGCCAGAGGAGCCTAACAAGGACACTAACACGGCCCAAGCGGAAGTGAGTGAGGGGCCGGTGCTTAGAACTGGGAAGAGTATCCAGGGAGTCAAGACGGCCATTGTGCTGCCGGGCATTGCCGAGGCGCAGAAAGCAAAGGTGTCATATTTATTGAAAAAAAAAACATGATTTAAAAATAGCCTGTTTTAAGTATTTATATGTACGAAAAATAGTTTTTGTTGATCGCAAACAGTTACAGTTATTCTAGTTGCAATACAATCTTCATTCTAGACAAAACATTGCAAAGAATTTTATGATATTATATTAGAAGATGAATATGATTCCATACCTACCCTGTTCATCAGATACCCATTATTTTCCTGTACTTCAAATAAAAGTATGATTCAAAATATCTCATTAATGGGTTGGTCTTGACATTAAATGATACTAAATTTCGCGTCTGTTTCAGTTGAAAAGCAAACCAGCTGTCCCAACACCCGCCAAGAAACCCGTTCTCCCGCAACCCGCCAGCGATTCCGCCCAACCTACAAGCCCAACCAACTCGGGTGCTACCCAATTATCGCCCAACCAGAAAACACCGACCGACGAACCAAACGCCCCTTGGATGGAAGAGGCACAGCTAAAGAGGTTGGCCCATTTAATGTATGTATTGAATTCATTCTTGATTCTCCAGCGCCCGCAATGTTGTGTATTGGTGCAGTGGCAGCTTAAACCCATTTAGAAGGTGTTCCGTGCGTTAAGGTGTTAACTTGAATTTGACGGGTTTTTAAATAGTCGGCTGATATATTGGATGTGTTGATAATAACTTTTTATTTATGTTAGTCTAATGTGGAAGACATTTACCGCTTTCCATTCGTCATATATCGAGAATATAAAAAAAGGTCACAAGGTAGAAGTGATCTATTAAGTGAACATTTTAATGCACGGAACCCTTCATGTGTAATGGAGATCATTTTGCACATTTTTGCAATACCTGCCTTAAGAAGCTATTTAAATACTGTGTTTGCTGATATTTCCTAGTAAAACTGCCGGAATAAATATTCCTAGGAATAATAGTCATTTAGATATTTACTCAATTGATATAGCCACATTTTGTAAGATGGTCTCCATAAGTTTTTTGCACACACCTTCTAACATGTTTACAAGAATCGGTGAGTATTGATTTTAATCCACATTATTTAATTTTACCTTCACTTTAATTACTATGGATTGTTAAATTGTCTTTCATTTAACAAACTTAACTATTTTATATTTCATTCATTTTCCTTATTACATTTATTGTATAACTTTAACCAAATTTAATACACTATGTGTGAATTTTGAATTTGCTAATTTTATGTTATTTTTGTTTTTACTTTTACTATTTGTAATTTCTGGAAACAAGTGTAGTCAGTTTCACTGATATACTTGTTTCCTGAAATATTTTCTATGAACCACTTCTAATAATTGTAATACTGATTGTGCTTTTATGCTTCAGCTAAAACCATATGTTTTGTAATCATACGTTTGATATATAATTGTAATAAATGATATATAGATCTTATTGGAAGTCACAAGATAAATTGAATAAAATTCTCTTTTACTTTACAGATACAATAAAAAAATGTAGCAATTTTAAATTAAAACTTTGAAATCGATTAGCGGAATTGAGAAGTGTTTTACATAAAATAAATCGCTGCAAAAAAGGATTTGAATTATATTTCCAAAACTAAGAATAGGCAATCTAATTTTTCTGTCAGAAAAAAAATATTTCTTTTTTTTTGTCAGAGCCATATATTTTTACATTAAAAAAAAGGATGAGAAAATATCAAGCCTAAACAAAAACTTAATCGTTCTTCCAAATAAATAAACAGAATGCAACGACCTGCGGTAGAAGAATCGGATTCGAAACACGAAGAAAAGTCAGAAACGCCACAGTGGATGAAAGATGCAGAAAGGAAAAGGAGACGCGTCTCGGATTTGTATTTAGGTAAGCTTGGCCCGTTTTCTTAGACATTAGCTTGATCATGTTGTTGAAAATGAGTAAGGTTCTAATTGATTATATTGAAAAGCAAAAGTAGATGAAAGACTGTGAACTGTGAACGTAAGCGGCGACGAGTCTCGGATTTAATATAAAATATAAGTATAAGATTTAGTTTAAGGGTTAAGGATAGCAGAGAATATCAGTCTGTGTCTGTCTCCTTTCTGGAAATGTTGTCCTATAACAAGTGGTAGTAAGCATTGTATGCCTTTTTTTGTCTGACTTGATTCAACCAATTTATCTTGTTGAACATTGCTGAACATGTCCAGCCAATATATCCATACCCCATGGAAAGTTAACTGCAATAACACTGCAATGCATAATTTCTTTTCCAGTGGCCGACAAAGACAATACCCAAGACTCGGACGACCATTCAGTTCCTCCCTGGATGCGAGAGACTCAAATGCGCAAAGCCCACCGGCCCGGGCCCGTCATGGTCACACACAAGAACCTCCTCAACGTCAATCAATCGCCCTCCTCCAATCAATCAACTGAAGGCTCCTCCCAAAACGCGGCATTGGCAACGGATTCTCCACTGAAAGTGGGCGGAGCAAGTGAAATTGATGGGCGTGCTGATGGCGATTCATTAGCCAATGAGAGTAATCCAGCAGCGGTATTGAGGGCGGGGCTAAATCACCGCGAATCACAGGACGTGTCATCAAATGCATCGACCAGTGAGAATCCAGCTGCTCAATTAAGGGCGGGGCTTCATCACCATGACGCAGAAGTGACGTCACCATCAACATCTAATCAGAATCCAGCTGCGCTCGCGAGGGCGGGGCTTCATCATTTTGATGCGGAAGTGACAGCTGTCAATCAAACTAATGACTCGAAAACGGACACGCCTTTTGCAGTAGATGATGATAGAAGGAAAGTTATGTCTCGTAATTCAGCTATTGGTATCAATTTTGTATTGAAAGGCGGGCATATGAAAAGCAATAAGGAAATCTTACAACCAATCAAAAAGGCGGACACAAGTAGTTCTCAATCGCAGGCGCCAATAGAAAAGACTGAACCAAACCCGTTTAAGCAAATAGAAAAGAGTGAACCAATACCGTTTAAGCCAATAGAAAAGACTGAACCAATACCATTTAAGCCAATAGAAAAGACTGAACCAATACCGTTTAAGCCAATCAAATCGATTGATACTTCAAGTACGGAACAAGATGAAAATAAACCGCCTGTTAGTCACAGTGTTGAGAAAATGGATATTCCTGCAACTAAAACACATGTTTTGCCCCCTATCAAGTGAGTCACTATATCTTCATGTATATTTCCGTCATTTGAAGACTTTATATTTAATGTGCCACAGCTAAAACATTATAATCAATAATTCGAATTAATGAATTAAGAAGAATAAATCTAAAGCAGACAATCTCCACCGATGCATGTATAGGCCCCTAACAAACGATAGATTTTATACTCAGTCATGATAACTTTTTTAAGCTAAACGTATGATTAATTTGAAAATGTGCGGTAACGCAGCCATAGATTATATAAGCTATTAGTCTCCTGTTACCTTTTTTCAGAACACCAGTCCGTGCCCCTGTGATGGAATCCAAGCCTGACAAAGAAGAAGGTGAGCACAATAATATGTTATGCTATAAACTAAGAAAATATCTATTCAATAAATGTTTTTTAACGATGCCTATATGCAGATAGCTTGAACATCTACCTTCACACCTTCCTACTCGTGGTGTAATTGTCAGAATCGTATATAATTTATACTGAAATGGGTTTCTCAACTTTAAATATGAATATGAACGAAAAACACATAGTTTTTCCTATTTAGACAACAAGAGTCCATCGCCCTCCGGTGTGATGATAGGGGCCAATGAGCCCTTACCCATCTACAGTGTGTCTCAAAGCCCCCAACCCCTCCTACGAGTATAAAGGCATGAGAAATACCCGATTTGCTTTCTCTATTTAGACAACCAATCAGAGCCTAGTACTCCGCCAGCTTCCGGTGGTGTGGTGATGCGCAAAAAGAGTGCTAGTAAGCCATCATCCACCAACTTTCGGCCCTTGACCGTAGATGCAAGTATGAAAATGTGGGAGACGCCGGCCTGGAAACGGGATTTAATGGAAAAGAAGAAAAAGAGGGAGAGTTTGGGACCCATCAAGATTGAGACGGAGGTTTGTGTGGGTTACCTATTTTGATAAATTCATTGCCTAAGTTTAGATCCGAATCCCGTAGGTTTTGACATTGAAACATAGACTTGGGCTCATTAACAGCCTTTTGTGTTGTCTTATAAAAGTACTGTGTTTCACTGAAAACTTGTACATTGAAGGTCATTGCAAAGTGCTACATTTGTTTTTTTTTTCTCAAGAACTTCATTCGAAATGGTCTTTTTTTCTGTATTTTTTTCAGCAAAAATAACATTGAAATCTTTATTAAAACCTAGTGTTGTTGTATTTTATAAGCTAATATCCTATAAAATCATGAAATCGACTCAAATTGAATCGCTTAGCAATTACAAGATTGCGGCATACTGTCATTGGATCTATCTTGTTTGAATAATTGTCAAATACCACGTGATTTTGATTGACAGGACAAACCGGAAGAGGAGGGCGAATCCGATTTGCCGCCATGGCAACGCGAACTGGAAGTCAAGAAGAAAAGACAATCGTTTACCACACATAAAGGCAATTTGGGTAAGCATTTGACATGAATTAACCTTTCAACATTACTCTTCGATATGATGAGGTTGTACGGTTTAAAGCCTGCACTGCGATTTTGTTTTAATCGTTTACAAGTCACAATGGGATCTAGATAAAAATGTTAGGTTACTTTAAAACGTGCAGGCTTGAAAACTCAATTTTCTGTGTGTAAAATAAAGGAAAATGACGTCGCATAACGCTAGGATGTATATGATATATCTAGCAGAACACTATTAGTGCATATACCTGTAAATGTTGAAATTTAAAACAATTAAAATTAATTGATTTTTCAGGAGCGAGCAAAGGCGACATGCCCGAATGGATGAAATCTGTGCAAAAGCGTCGATCGAGACTCGCAGGTTGGTACATCCGCGGTTTCACAAACACCTCATCATGAGCTCAAGCTTACCTAAAATTCAATCACACTAGGTCAGCATGATGTCACGATGAGGTTGTGTGTAGCAGGGAGCTGCAGTTATTTGAAAAAAAAGATACAAATAAAAAATAAAATAAAAAAAACCAAAGAACAAATTTAGCATACTGCGCTTGACTTATTGTTGTAATATCGCGTACTTATACAAGAGCATAAGAGAAAAATAAAAGAATAAAGCATGCATGCACATTTTTGGACATATCTTTCATTGAAAATTTCTTTAACCGTAATTTATATGTATATATATTGTAATATTCAAAAGGATTTGGACCTATATTTAAGTCATAAAAATCATATCAAGATAATAAATTCTATATTAATGTTAAAGTTGTTTCTACCTTTTGTTTCAGAAAAAGGTTACGTCTTTGATGATGATAAAGAATCCGGGTGAAGCGAACTGCAAAACAAAAATCAAATATGAATAAGAATAACCGGAGAATATGGGAAGAGGTTCATAGGGATTTGATGTTTGTAGTATTGAAAAAAAAAACATTATTGTACATTATATGTAAGGTTGTAACTATGTTTGCTGATTCGTGGTTTCTTATTTTGTAAATCAATAAACTAAATTCTTTGCATTTTTGCCGAGGGGTAGGTTAGAGTTTGATTCGGAAAAACAAGCGTTTAAGTTTTATACATAAACTATATTTAGATTTGTTTTCTGTGTTAAAAATGATTTAAGTGTTATGTATGGGTGCTAACGTTTTCAGTGGTTGTAAATTGTTTGTAAGAAATTGCGTGTAAAGTTGTAATTCCTTATTTAAATGGATATCAAGATACTTGTATTTTAGAGCTTAGAATTTTTATTGAAATCAGCTTTATATTAGAAACTAGACTTATTAGTTTTCATACATTCCTATATATAGCGTTCCGATTTATTTATTTTTATTTTAGTTATATATTAGAGCGTTCATTTGTTTTAGTCTAGTTTTCATATGTTTTAGATGTGATATCTTGTTGACTTGATATCCAGCAACAAATACTGTTTTGTATGGCATGTATTGGTGCTTGACTTAAGGTTGTAGAACACAATTACAAGTGATGAGAAACATATCAAAGTGTATATGTTGGATTTTTAGATAAATATGTTTTAAGTCAACTTTGTGTGATTGCTTGAAGCTTTTCATTTTGTATTACACAGGTGATATTATTTTTTCTTTTGGTTTTAGAATGTATGGATTTCGTCTAAGCTTCATCCAAATTAAGCGTTTATGTGTGTCTTATTTCTAAGAGCATATTCGAGAAAGTTAAACACATACACTCAGATATCGTTATTTTCTAGACAGGCTATTTATATTTCTCGGTAATTTTAACACGTATTGATATTTGAATATTATTGACGAATTTCTATGTTTCACTTTATGAGACTACAGCATTATTGTATTATATATCTTTAACTTTAAATACGGAGTCTTATTATTGCATGTGTATGCGTGTTGTGGTGCTAAATTTTAACATTTATTTGTATCCGTTCGTAGATTTTAATGAAATATGATTTTATAGATATTTACTACAATTCATTTTATTGATTCAGTTCACATAGTTTTCTGGTTAATCTATGCAATGGTTGTGCAATAGAGTAGAGTGTTATTAATTGTTTTAGAGATAATTCTAGATGTATGTAGAATTCTTTATGACATTACTATATAGAATGCGATAAAGGTTTCTCTCGATATACGATATAAGTTCTCTCTGTAAAAGGTCTCGTAATAACCAAAGCTACCCCTCTGTAGATGTTTTTATATATTGTGACTTTTTGATATTTTTTGAAGACACATGCAATGTGATTTTTGTAGATAATGGTGTCTCATATTTACTTTTGTTGCAGTGTTCATATTTTGTTTTTGTATTTAGATCAAATGCAGTTATTTTTGCAACATGACATTCCGAAAAATGATCATTCACTGAAATTATGATTCCATAATTCCATAATTGTGTGTGCCTTAATTGTTTTTTTTTTCTTCAAATAATCCTAAATAAATCTCCCCTCCCATTGTTTCTCTCCCTTTCTCTCACATTTTCTCTCACTTTTTCTTTCTATCCCAACAGTTTTTTTTCTGCATAATTCCCCCGTTTCACTCTTAAACACAGTATAAGCTAGATAGCTATTTCTGTAAGCCATTTCTGAAACATACTTGGAATGTTAATTGCTCTGTCCGTGGTGAATTCTAGATAGAAATAAAGATTGAATATGCATAACTGAAAACTGCTTGACTTGTATGTGTATTGCATTTATAAAGGCCCTATCTCGGTTGTAA
>LQRL01016429.1:0-11242 GCA_001703475.1 Hydroides elegans | reverse complement strand
TGGTCTGAATTGTTTGAGTTATCGAGGTACGACATAATTCGGTTATGTACAATTCTTAAAATTTACTGCAAAGTTTGAAATTTTGACATTCACATACCGGCACTGAAACCAATTTATTGTTTCAGCAAAACTTTGAGAGCTACAAAGCGCCAACCGCAATTCTTACGGAGCAAGGGAACCGAGGGAAATTTGTGTCATTTGGTTATGAGGCTGAGCATGAATACAAAAGACTAACTGACGATGGAAAAACGACAGAGAAAAACCTCTACCATGACTTTAAAATGATTCTTTATACGACAACGGTATGTTATTTTTGTATACATGAGCCGGCACCATGATACAATGTACAGTGGGAGGCCGACTTAACGCCAAAAACTTATCGCGATAAGTCGTGAAAAAAATCGCGATCTTATGCGATTTATCGCGATAAATCGCAACCTGGATATCGTGAAACGCAACCTGGAAATCGTGAAAAATCGCAAATGGTAGACACAGTAATGACCAGTGTATTTGCGCTAGATAAACAATAACAGATTAGACCTCATACTTATCTCTGTGTAAACTATAGGACAGTATGTGAAAGGAAATTATTTTAGCCATCTCAAAATAGTCATATTTATGGACGTTTTGTTAAAGGCAAACGGTCCTCTTTTTCGAATAGTTTTTTCTCTAAGATTATGATTCTAAACCTGAAAATTTTGATGAATTGAAGCACCAATATTACTAGCAAATTTTATATAATCGGAGCAAATGTTGTTTCCATCTCCCTATTTTTGTGAATGAATAGAAGGGGTATCGCATCGGACCAAAAAACCATTGTAAAGGGTTGAAAGAACATGGGATTATGTAAAGCTTTATGAAGTGGTTTCGTTCATTTCAAAATACCTGAGCAAATGTATTCACTATTTTCCTTGTTGATGAATGAATGGGAGGGGTATCGCATCAGACCAGATGACCATTGTAAAGGGTTGAAAGAACAAGGGATTATGTAAATCATTTATTAAGGGGTTTCGTTCAATTCAAATTACCTGAGCAAATGTATTCACTATTTTCCGTGTTGGTGAATGAATGGGAGGGGTATCGCATAAGACCAGATGACCATCGTAAACAGTTGAAAGAACAAGGGATTATGTAAAATGTGGTTGTTTGTTCAATCTCACAACAAGAGAAAAAATGTATCTCTTTATGTATATCAAAAACAGTACTATTAATAACAGGCGATGACGACAGTATCTAATACTGTTTCAGTGACAATCCCAATTTGTAATAGATTGTTTCTACTTATAGCTTTACTGCTCCTTGGAAAATAATAAGAAATAACATTTTAAAAACATTTTGGGAAGTAAAAGCATCACAGCGTACACATTGACATACATTCCAACAATACCATTTAAGCAAACAGAGATTGCCCCTTTAAAGTTATTTGCACAGTACACAATATGTGGACACATGGAATAATGCAAACAAATGTTGTCTGGCATCCGATTTTAATTTTGCGATATTTTGCGATAAAATATCGCATTTTATCGCAATATATCGCAGTAAATCGCATTTGCAATATCGCAATATATCGAGATATATCGCGTTATATTGTGGCGTTAAGTCGGCCATCCACTGTATACCGGTATGTATATGTCGCAGCGAAACGTTAATTTTCAGCGAAACTTTAATTTCGCTAGCGAAAGATTAATTTTTCGGATCATGTAAGTTTGTTATGTCGAAATGTTATGTATAAGGCTTTTATTCACTTTTAATCTTAAACATATGTATAGAAATATATTATTGGTAATCCAACCAATCTGTCCAAAGCTTTTTATAGAGTTCTATTCAATAATGTAATCGAAATAAGCCGATTAATCCCCGAGTTCAGTTCATCACTCAACTCACAGATAATCCTATCTGGGAGTGTGCTTTATGTCACTGATACACATAATTGGATCAAAAGATACATGAAACATAATAATTTTAGGCAAAATCCTAAATTTTGACTGTTAAAGTATCTTAAATAGACTATTTTTCCAACATCATGAGAAAAAATAATCTTTCGCTAGCGAAACTATAGTTTCGCTTTTAAATTAATTTAAAAGTTTCGCTGCCACATATATACTAAAATGGCCTGTTCCTATGGAACATGAAATTCATCATTATATAGACGGTCTAAGTTCGTCAATGTGCAAACAATTCGCATAGTTGATATAAGAAGCTAAGATTACTTGAATATGTGTAAAGGTATATTATGTGTAAAATCACGCTCAAGCATCCGAGTTATTCACCAAAATAAACATTTCAATTATTATTTTGCTTGTCCTCTAAATTTTGAAAGAATTTGGATGAACGGAAAACGAAAGTTTTGTCCACATCCGGAACAGAGCGCCCTCTCATGGATGTGATTGTAATGACGCTCAAGTACCTACGGCGACACATGCTCGACTCCATAAAAGACACAGGGGCATCGTTAGTATTATTACAGTTTTTTTTACATATCTTTAAATCATATTTTCGATTTTCGTATTTGTATCATTTTGTGGAATACATAAAAAAACGTTAGATTTACAAATTTAAAATGTGAGATGATAATCGTACGAAGTACGACCAATGGTAATGTGTTTTATGAATTACTAGCTTCTTTCTTTCTTCTTGTATATAAAAAAAACTAAGCCTGACTGTTGATAGGCTGCAAATAATTCGTGTTAATTATCTAGAAAATAACTTTTCAGTTTGCCAAAGAAAGAAGAGATCAGATGGGCTCTGACTGTACCTGCCATCTGGAGCGAATCTGCAAAACTGTTCATGCGGAAGGCGGCATGGAAGGTATTTTACATTTATGTCTTTAGTCATGAATCACTTCGAATGAAAACTTTGAATGATACTTATTTATCTTCATATTCTCAACATGAATTTCAGAGTTGTGATTCAATAAACGATATTACCAAATTTTAAGTAATTTCGGTCGATTTACTGTACGATAAATATGCTTAATCATCACTTGTAACTTGTCATAAATAGGGTTCGTCCTTGGGCGGATCGGCGACGCGTTTAAAACGCGCATCTTCTTTTTTTATGCTTTTTTTGTTAAGGGAGCGCGTTTTATATGGTTCTTCAAAACAGCTTTTTTTTTCAGTTTAAATTTCACCTATCACTCGAAAAACACTTATTTGAAATACATAATCTTATTGGTGCCCTCTTATTTAAAGCCCAAATTTGGAGTATTTTTACTGAAATGATCCATCAACGAAATGGCAGTTTAGGATTCCGAAAATCCTTCACAAGTTGTGTTTCTTGATTTACACATGTATTTATATCATGGAATCAATAAAAGACTTGATTGAATACAAAGAAACAATTATGTAAGGGCTCGTAACAGTTTCTCTTCCGGTATCAAAAGACGGATCATGCACTACATAAAACTGCGCCCAGGTATTTGTAAGATTTGAACAATTATACATCAAAACCCGAAATTGCCTACCATATCTTCCGACTTTCTCACTTAAGGTTTTCTAATACGAGCGCCGAGGGCGCGGGCGATTTTCTAAAGATACTTCATAAAAAAATTAAACGCATGTTCATCATTTTTATGCGTTTTTTATCCTTTCCGACCTGCGTTTTTTAAACGCGCGCCCTTGATTTTCGTGCGTTTTAAGGATTTTGGTGTGAAAAATAACGCAAAAACGCGCCCTCGGACGAACCCTGCATTAAGAACATGAATATCCCAAATTAGTGAGATGCTAAATATGATTTCGGTGGTTTAAGTATTGGTATTTTTATTTATCTTCGCTCACAGACCAACGGTTATCGTTTATAGAACTCTTTCATAATGCTTTTATCAACTGTAGGCTGGACTAACAAGCAGCGAGCAGTCGTCTCAACTACTGATCGTACTCGAACCCTCGGCGGCCGCTTTGTACTGTAGACAACAGGAGGCCAATCATTTCATAGGAGGACCCGAGGCTTATGAGAGAGACGGCTTGCAGTTCCCCATCGGAATGAAGTATTTGGTCATTGATGCAGGAGGTTTGTTTATTCGAGACTATAAATGGGTGAAATAATTTTCAAAATAAACAATAATGATTCGATTTAAATATTTGAATTCGATTTGATTTAGTAAAGAGTATGTGAGCTTGGACTTATGCTTTGTTTTATATACGGTATAACAGACAAAATAAACTCAAATTGACATACTTGACTATTTGATTTTCCATTGTGGCTTATTTGAATGAAATACATGTATCAATATCCACAAGTGTTTATACCAACATGCTTATCGTACCCTATGTTGCAGGTGGAACTGTTGACTTCACCTCTCAAGAAAAACTGGACGAGGAAAATGTGAAAGAACTCATGGTATCAAATGGCGGAGACTGGGGAGGTCGTGAGGTCGATCAGAATTTCATCCAATTACTTAAGCAAGCACTTGGTGCCGAATTCATCGACCGTTATTCCCGTGAATGCGCTCTGCAATGGTTCGAAATGATGTCTTCGTTTGAACGAACAAAGAGAAATATCGAAGTGGATGGTAAAGGATTCTCGCTACAGCTTTCGTTCTCATTCGGTATGAAATATGCCATGTGGACCGGAGGAGACATACAACAAAAGCTGGCTCAATGCAATGACTCGTTGGGTATTTACGAAGGGCAAGGCTATATTTTACTTACCCCTCAAGCAACAAACAATCTGTTCAACCCAGTACTGGAGAAGGTTGTTAACCATGTTAGAACACTTCGTTCTTCAGGTCCTTTACGTGGCGTAGCTCTGTCCTACACGTTTCTCGTAGGAGGTTTCAGTTCATGCAAACTGATGCAAAGAGCTATCAGTGATGCCTTTCCGAACTTGACAGTGTTAACACCGTACGATGCCCAAATCGCTATCATAAAGGGAGCGGTTCTGTATTGCAACAAACCAGGGGTAGTCAAACGGCTTGCGAAAAAGACATATGGTGCGGCTACATTTGCAATGTTCAAAGAGGGGGTCCATGATCCAGGGAAAAGGACGATACAAGGCGGCAAAGCATATTGCAAAGATGTTTTCATGGTCTTTGTAAAGAAAAATGAAACAATCGAAGTGGGCGTAAACGGGAATATGTTTGCCGCGCCCGTTGATGAGAATGCAGACAGTATCACTGTCTATTTCTATAGCATTGATAAAGAGATATCATCTACGGAGCCTTTGTATATCGATTCTCCGGGCGTAGAACAAGTTGGAACGGTCAGAGTCCAGTTTCCAGAGGGGGTAAAAGAAGCGACCCTGGATTTTTCGTTTGGGGATGAGGTTCGTGTGAGTGCCAAATGCGAAGGGTCGGACAGACCCGTTGAAACCAAACTCGCATTCGAGTTTATTGAGGGTACTTAACTAAATGACATTTCGATTCCAATCTATGGATGTTTTGTTTAAATTTAGATACACATGTCATTTTTATTTCGAGTTTTAAAAGGAAGTCTACCGGAACTTACTTGAATTGAGGACATGATATGTGTCTAAAATAACCTTTTTTGTAATTCGTAAAGTTCTAATATCCAGAAAGAACCATTGATTGTTATTTAGAATGTACACCTTTCTAGTTCATGGCATTTGTATTCTAGAGAATTAAATCGATTGTTTATTTATCAATCATTTGCATCAGTATTATTCTATGTCGGTTTTATAGGTTGCTCGTTTATACCCGTTTTTATATATGCTTATTTATCAACGAACACCTTAGTAAAAAAAGTTAACGACGTTGTGCAACAAACACCCTGTCAAGAAGCTTGACAGGGTGACATAAAATATCACCGATGATTTCCTAATACTTTATTAAAACTCTTTAAGACCATAAGCAGAAAAATAGTTATTATGCACTTATTGTTAAGACATCAAATGTATATCCGGTTACGACGATTCTCAACAAAATAATGATATGTAATTTTGTGCCAATCAACTAACAAATAAAATATTATGACACGTTTTTTAAGTAAAATACGAAAAAAAAACCGTCTCGTTTTCTTCTTATTATAAACCATTATTTATGGAAGGGGGGCATTCTTAATCTTAGCTGAATTAGCAAAATGTCGGCTGTTGTTCCTACTATTCATAATGCTTAACGATTCAATAATATTTTTTAAGAAATCGATTCCAAAATAATACTTAGATCAACTTCCTTTCAGAAGTCGAAAATGATACAATGTAAAAGTTAAAAGGAAAATCAAAAGGCACAAACACAGTGCTGCTGATACTTTAATAGATGACTGCATACGATAGAGATAAGAGTACGTGTGAGCTCTACAAAAATATGACAGATATGTACCAACATACAACATTTCACACACATTGTTAATTAATAATCGATTTGCCAGATTTTTCCTCATTATCCCCGTGATAACATGTATAGAGTATTTAAAATAATGATTATTAATTTGAGCTGAAAAATAATATGGCTTTTGAAACTAAATCCAATCCCCGTCAATTAAAAGTATTTTTAATTTATTCATATCTATAAACATACGCAACTTCACGAAAGTTCTTAACTTTTGCAAGAACATAAGCAATAGAAACCACTACCACTGATCACAAAACCAATCATCATTATAAATATTCAAAACGATCAGATATCTCCTTAATATTTCCAATTTCCTACAAACATATTTGTCCCACTTATCAATAAATTGTATCATACTAAAATATATATTATCATAAACAAAGTATTATTTCAACGAATCACGATTCTCACATAAAACTCAGGTATCAAGTATCGGTATTCATTGACATCAGCACAAATATCGTAGAATAACCATGACTAATAGGCGGTCCCACAACATGCGCTCCTCCTCCACTATGTTCCTCCGTTGGCGAATGTACCTCATCACCAAACACACTGAACCCTCTGTCTCCCTGAGGCTTTGAATAATCGGGCAGATAATCATACCCGATCTCACCATTACCAAAGAACCCAAATAGCGGCGTATTTGGAAAGACTTTTTGGAATATTCCCGATTCGAGATTAGCCACGCCTTCGTGAAAGTGCTGTCCTCTACCGATACACGCGAACATGAAACCAATGGAGTTCTTCTCGGGTATGTGCGTGGCTTTGAGTTTCTTGAGTTTGCTTTCTATGGCTTCCTTGGTGTCGAACCAGGGTTCGATTAAAACGGAGGCCACTTTAACGTTGTCTTCGGAACCGCAAAAGACGATGCCGTGCACACAGGATGCACCACCGGGCATGCTGTAAATGAAGAACGTGATTTCATTAATTTAACAAAACCAATGTATGCAAGGTAGCAAGCATTACATTTATATTGTTCTTATTATATAACTAAAATGAAGATGACAATTAGCACATCTTCGTGTCGGTTTAAGTTAAACGCTCTGTGTTTCAAGGAAAAATGATTTGCAAAAGGAATTTTGTAATTCATTATAAATAATTCAAGGTCATTGTATACGATTTCACGTGTGCAAATCGCTAAGAAAAAAACCAATCTCGGAATTTGTTTCTATTTTTAAAAATAACTTCTTAATAAAATTTGCACGTTAACAGATAACAAATCTCATAATTCATATATCTCAGAAAAACTAAATCATTAAACATTTTCTTAGCTAAACATAAACATACTCGGCCTCATTGAGGTTGTCCATGAAGAACGAGTCGACCACTCCCCCTGCCACCACAAGGTTGCCATAGTGTTGTAGCATGCCTTGCACCAGATCCATCTTGGATTGGCCGATGCTGTAATAAGGGTGTGTGTAGAACAGGAGAACTAAACGGGGCTTCTCAGTCGCCGGGATGCCTGAAAAAGTTTAAATATCAAAATTTCGATTAAATGCGCGCCTGATTAGGGTTATCTAATAAAGTTGCATCGGTAACGATACCTTAAATGAAGTTTAAAATTTTCGAAAAAGCGGGATTGGTAAAGAAACATGAGGTTATTAAAAGTTCAAATATGTGCTAGAAAAAAAGCAATGTCTGTCTATTATTGTATACAATTAGAAAATCCTGTTGAAAATAAAAATGGGCATAATGCAAAGGAAAGTATACGCTTTGATTAATTTTGACAGCGTACATAACTTCAATAAAACCACGTTTTTCTTTCATCTCAATTTTGATTAAGTCAATATCCTATGATTCAGTTCATATAATTGTTAAGATATGTGGTACCGGTACCCTGATTATACTCTATAAGCACAACTTGCATTTCCCCATTTCTTTTTATAATTAACCTTTAATGAGGATAGGTTCTTGCAAAAAGGGTCGTAATTAGGGTTATCTTAGGGTTATCATAGGTAAGTCTTCACTTTGGAGTTAGTGTGAATAGCCTCCTGTGCTAAGAATGACGTATTTGAAAGATAAATGAGCAAAAGAATAGTGCAACCATAGCACTTCCGTATTTGATAAGTTAATTAAAACGAAGGGCTAAACTAATAAGAAGGGTCACAAGAAGCCCTATGTAATGAGTGCGTGTGGGGAAACATGATAAAAAATAAAACATTTTATTTCAATAAACAGGCTGTATTTTACCACCAGACACATTACTTATTCAACAGTTATTAGTTTTAAGATGGAAATGTACTCACATGGATAAATTTCAATGAAAATAAATTTTTAGCAATTCGAAATTTCTGTACGGAAATCTGTGTCTAATTGGACACTTTCACATGTTCTGTTGAGGAGTGGCACCGGGCCAGACAGAATTCACAGCACAATATCACAAATAGTGACCGTTTGGAAGAAAAAAAAGATAAAACTAAATATGAAAATTCAACAGAAAAATACTGTCATGGCATCCCACCTTTTTGAAACAAAAACGCACTATCATCAGGTATAATCGGATAAGTGAACACTTACAAGTATCTGTTTCTCTAACTAACGAGTGCTATTCAAGGGTTTCCCTCTATTATAAAAGTCGCATATCACGTGTACGACGGGAACCTGTGGCACCGTTTATAAAGGACCATTGAGATAAACTTCTATGATTACAAAAAAAAAAAACATTTTTATGCGCTTTTTAAAACCAGGAGTAAACGACAAGCATTGAAAGCCTTAAGAAATTATAAGGGTACCATACGTCTTAACAACAACAAAACCTTTATTTTCAATGATAAATTATGAATCCAACATTTTCGTTCGGAGGCAACAACGGCACAGCAATGGAAAGCAGCACAGAGGAGGAAATTTCGCTGATGCAAACCCATTCGATCCTAGAATTTACAATGAGTTCTGATGAAGACGAAAGGGACTGGCGACGCATGGAACAGCCTCTGGCGATCCACATTCTTTTCCAGATCACCCTAGTTCCCCTGGGCGTCACGGGCAACGCCTTCCTAATCTACACCTACGCCAAAAGAAGCAAACTACAAGCGGGCCTCGTTTTCACGGTTGCCATGGCGATCATGGACTTGTACGCATGTGTCACGGTTATCCCACTTTTGGCTTTTATGCCGATGTTCACTCGCATGAAAGAAGAAGATGATAACGCGCATGGATTTGATTTCTTCTTTCGTAGCACCTTCGTTACCATCACGCTCAATCTCGTTCTGCTCGTTGCTATGGCACTGGACCGCGTCTGGGCCGTGTTTCTACCTTTTAGCTACTCAACCTCGAAAAAGCGCTCGCTCATGCTGATTGGCGCTTTGATAGTTTTCAGTTTCTGTTTCGTCTTTTTCTTTCAATTACTGCCGTCGGAAACGGGCTCAAACGCAAGGATCGGGGCATCGACGTTAGTGCTCCTGTCTTTTCTTGTATTGTTTGTATCTTATGCTGCCATCGCTGCTAAGCTGCGCAAACAGCGATCGAAGGTCAAGAACGTGGCGTTCAAGAATCCGGCGAATAACAGACAAAGGTAATGAGCTCTTCTCAAATAATTTTGATAGATTATCAAAAAATGTTGTCGAAATATAATAAACCCTATATCCAATCACAACAGCGATCAAACCGACCTATAATTGGTTAGATGTAGAACAATTTGTATGTTTATCATTCAATATTATCATTAGTATTGCTTAATTGAGTAGTTCATATATGGCTAACATAATTTAACATTCCTAAAAGACAAACAGTGTTAACGGTATTATGCACTACGATTCAGGGTTTCCGTGGCGGTTTCGAGCAGTACAGGGAAGCAAACAACAGGTTCTGCACTGACGAAAATAACCAAATGCAAGGGCTCCTTTGAAGCGAATACGAGCACCAATGATGACAATCTTCGGTACGTTTTCTGTGATTTTGGCCATTGTTGCATATATCGCATCATTGAACGAATTCAGTTTACAACATGTATAGCATACCATATTGTATATCTAATATAGAACTTCAAAAAGGAATTCGAATTAATTATTGCGTCCGTATTGTTATCAAAGATATGTTGTAATCCCTTACCCTAAATGATTACAGGTTGAACGTGAGGTCTGATAACTCATCTGAAACAGCGCATTCGAAAGAACAAAACACCAAGAAAGAGAACAACGTTGCAATGGTCAAAACCAATATATCGGGAGCCGATAAGAGAGTCATCAAGATTTTCATTTCACTAACCGCTCTATTCTTCGTTTCCTTCATTCCTCTTTTGTTGAAATTATTGGGAGCGATTGAAGCTATGACCATGTTCTATGTGTATTTCAGCAACCACGCTGCTAATCCAGTTATATATTATGTCATTGACACCGGGTTTCGTGCAGAAGCAAACCGATACTTAGGTAAACTTAAGTTTTGGTAAGCTTGACTAAATATTTATGAAAGATAACTGTATTATTATTATTATTATTGATGGTCATTTATATAGCGCTTATTAAGCAAGCCACTAAGCGCAACAATAATTTAACATACACTAAAATAGAAATAGCTTAAATTAGCGAAGTTTTACAATAAAATGATGATGACTAGCAATTAATACTGATAACATTATAGGACTATATTAACAATTATATGACATTTTAAAAAGATGTGTTTTCAAAGCACGTTTGAATAGGCTTAGATTTGTTTGTTCTCTTATTCTAATTGGCAAATTGTTCCAAAGTTTGGGTGCAGCTTTTTGAAAGCTTCTATCCCCGTATCTTGTTCTGGTTTTGGGAACACGCAATTTCAAGGAGTTTGTAGATCGAAGTGAGCGCGTCGGGTTATATATCGTAACGAGATTCGATATATAGGGCGGAGTCATTTGATGTAGCGACTTCCAAGTCAGCGTCAAGACTTTGAATATTATCCGTTCCTCGATTTTCAACCAATGCAGCTCTTTCATTAACTCGGTAACACTGGCATCTTGGGGTGATTTAAAAATCAGTC
>LQRL01016415.1:0-12985 GCA_001703475.1 Hydroides elegans | reverse complement strand
TTATATCTTATATATAGAAGTATAGCTAGCCCACTAGAGGCTTCTCTCTCAAAACAAAGATTTGCATTCAACTATTTTTTCATGGCTAGTGATTTGCTACCGAGTTAGTCACTACATCAGTAAATTAAGGATATTACAGTTATAATCACTTGCGTGTATTGTTGCTGATTTTGTCGCCAAATTTACTTTATATACGATACTAAAACCGAATACTAAAACCAAATACAATGAAATGATGCCTCTCTTTCGATCCGATAACCGTTGGCACCTCCTGATTCAATATTTGCATGGGTTCCGCACCTCTCAATATCTGATTTTCAAACAGGGTAATAGTGACAGGGACACAGCTGTAGAAAATCATATTGATGGAGGAATACGAGCAAAATTCGTGCGTTTGAATGTGTTAACGTGGTATGGATATCCTGCAATACGATGGGAACTGTTCGGCTGTGCAGGTAAACGTTCATGTTTTGATTATGTTTTAAAACATTGTCTCGGCGTTACAAACAATATAGGACGTTTGCAAGTGTCGATGTGGATTCCAAGCCAAACATTATTAGTGTGTGAATGTACAGACATTAGTACTGAGTAGCGGCTATATGGTGATGAAAGTTATTTTATTCGTCATATGCATGAATATGAAACATATATAGACAACCGATCACATCGAGTAGATACAAACGCATGAAATCAATTTTCACAAACGAAATACCTTGAAAATCGCAAGTGTCAACAAGAATCACTACCTGTATGCAACTGCAGTCATAGATATTCCATTATCGCACTTTTCTTTTATCTAATGAAATCATTTTTATTTTCAACATATGTAGCATTGGTATATCCACTTATATGCGGCGGAGGATTAACTCCTAATACAACCGTTACGTTCAGTGTCTCGAGTGAATGGGGCAGCGCCCATGGCCCTCACATGTCATGTCTCAACAATACAGAAGGAGCCGGTAATTACAAGCAGTTTTGTTAATCACATTCCTGATAATATACTGGAAGTGTAGTCAACTGGAAATAAATTATACAAATATAGTAGTGTTCTAAATACGGTTGTTTCGGTCCAAGATAGGATTAACAATTTCCTTTTTATAAACTCTTAATTCTAAATTATTAATATATTTGTCAAGTATTCTTCAAGTATAAAAATCACATAAATTACTTCAATTCCTCTATAAAACCTTTTTTCTTAAAGGTGTTTGGAGTATTGGACCAAATGATGATGACCCTTGGATTGAAGTAGATCTGGGCTCCATGTTCGAGATAAAATCGGTTGCTACGCAAGGTATGATATACATAAGATGTGTTTTTATGTTTAAAAGGTATGTTTATTAGATTAATTGAGTATAGATATTGAGGTTACTTTCCGTTTGAATTCATGACCCATTATTTTGAATAATAGATTGTTAACTAATTCGGCTTAATTACAAGGTTAACTCAATTCACTAAAACATTGTACAGGTGTCCGAGCTCCGCCGCGGAACTATACAATATTTATATTAATAGATTAACCTCGCACTTTATTCTTTACCAACAATATAAATATCAAAATTATCCTTCAAACTAGCTAATAACAAAAGTATTTCTGCTTTTAAAAAGACTGACTATCTTTAAAGAAATTGTAGAAAAGGATAACTGAAACTGGTGCAGCTTCAAGCAATTGAATTGCGTTCTTATGTTTTATTTCATATTGTTTCTATTTGCAGGAAGATCATCCCTTGTTCAATTCGTAACCACTTATACACTATCATACAAACTGGTTGGTCCTTATTGGATTAGTATCAATGATAACAATGGGGATATAATTCAATATGAGGTACAATAATATAAATATAAATGATATATCAAAATAGAGTCTTCAATTTTATCGAGTAAATATATCAAACATCGATTATTCAGTATAGACTATGCTGGTTACAAATGAACATCATTTAAGCCATATTTGTAAAATAATCAAAGTACGATCAGGTAAATTTTATGACACACTATAGATGACTCTATATTTTATTGGATATATGTTATTGCATTGTAAAAAAATATAATCATTTGATTTAAATGGTATAAAGATTAATATATATATATCAGTTGAGATATGTATAAGTAGTTAAAAAAAAAGGAAAAATAAAATTAAGAAAATAATGATTGAACATATTTAGGCAAATAACGATGATGAGTATAACCATGCATTTTAATAATATAAAATTTAATAAATACCAGTTGAGTTATGTTTTAATTTAATAAACTAACAATTTCTGATTTTTTAAATTATTTTTTTTAGGGAGTTAAGCATTGCATTTTATGAATAAACAGTTATAATTTTGTTATAAGTATAAATGATAACAATAGGGATGAAATTCAATATGAGGTACCATTGTTTGAAACCCGATAATGTATATTAAGTTTTTAATGTATTTAGAGTCATTTTCACGATTCTATTAAGTGAACCTATTTAAAAATCGATTCCTTAGTCTAGACTTCGTTAGTTGCAAAGGAATATTATAAACGCCAAATCATCCATTTGTGAAAATTAAAATACGATCAGGTTAGGTTTGGATATACTCTTATCATGACTCTATGTTTCATTGTATACTTCTTTTTAATTGGTTTTAAAATAAATACATATCAGTTGAGATATGTATGTGTAATTTGAAGGAAAAAAAAACAAAATACTGAAAAATAATTAATGAACACATTCAGGCAAATAACCATCATAAGTATAACCATGTATTTAAATAATATAAAAATGAATATATACTAGTTCAATTAAAAAACTATCGGAAAATAATATAAAACAAATAAAACACTCATTAGATATATACATATATATACACAGGCAAATAGCGACCAAAACACGGTGGTAGAAAACTATTTACCAGTGGGAATCATAACTTGCTGTCTTCGATTAAGTCCGACCGCTTGGCATGGTACTGCGTCATTGAGATGGGAAGTTTATGGCACGTCAGTTGACACAGATGATTCAAGAATAGGTAGGCATTCTTCAAACATCTAATCATCCAATTAGCAATCACACATTCCCTTTCAAATAAAATGCAGCCAACAAGTAAGATTGAAATTGAAATTAATTTGCTAAAGCTAAGATTAGCATTGACAATGATTTTATAACATATGATAATTTTTAAAGAATGATCTTATTGCACTTATGGTCCAGATAACATCAAAAGATACCTTAGTAAACGTTTTGAAAATTCTAAGGGACACGATGATGAGTAAATGATCTCAAATTCGTAGGGTACCGTGGTTCCGATACATAGTTTGACCGTTTTTATTTTTTGTAGGCACTGGTGAATCCCACTCAGTCTCTCTATTGTTATCAAATGCCGACTTGTGACGCATTCAATTTCAATAAACGTACAATGCAATGTGAGCTGTTAGAGGCAAACAGTGTACCTGAAGCTGAACCGACTAATGATGAATCATGGACACATTATGAGGTAACTGATTGAACAGTTGTTGATTAAGTTGACCACAGTTCTCGGACTCGATAGATAATGTGAGTAGATAATTTGTGACGCGATCGGAGTCTTACCATGGGTAATATGATAGAAAAGATTATTATGATACATTGTGATATTTAAGACTATCAATATACGAAGCCACTGTTGTTGGTTTCATTTCCAAATATGTCTACAATCAGAGAGTTGTTAATAAAGTTTACGTGAATTGTTATATAGTACAATACATTTGAA
Source organism: Hydroides elegans (assembly GCA_001703475.1). Classification (NCBI taxonomy): domain Eukaryota; kingdom Metazoa; phylum Annelida; class Polychaeta; order Sabellida; family Serpulidae; genus Hydroides; species Hydroides elegans. The sequence goes on along the minus strand of LQRL01016415.1, from coordinate 9,272 downwards.
TGATTCAATATCAAGCAATCGTTGTCGGCGTGTATATCAATGGTCAGGTCATTGATTTTGCTAACTCCTTATGTTATCAATAACATATACCTAATAATAGTAAATCAAGGTGTTCTGTAAGGTTACAAATTAGTACAATAGTGATACAGGTAACATCTAACTACAAATAAAAATATAAAGATTGTAGTCTTTATCGGTACCACTGTACATGTAATATCTTTTGATATAGATGTTTATGCAATGTTTCTGTGATGCACAAGAATTAAGCATTTGATTAAGTAGTATATACATATTTAATCACTAATATTGTCAATGCTAATATCACATATATTAATACCTAATAAAATGCATTACTTAAATTATAAATATTCTTAAAATATTCATATACATCAAAGTTACCCATAAAAAGTTGGTGTTTTTGACAACATAGTTTTCATTATGATAAAAGATCCATTTTTGTGCCTAAAACAAAAGTCCTCCAACTGCTTATGTTTATGTTATTCTAACCCAAACACATTAGATGCACGAATATGGTTGTAAACCGACTTATATATATTCCCCATCATTTGAATACGTAAAATCACCTTTGTCTACCAGTTTTAAAATTCCAAATACTAAAAACACAAACAGTTGAGTCCTAATGTTTCCCTAACAGCATTTATCAAGGAGAAACATCCAAGTGAAAATAGTTTCAAAAATGATTTGTTAAATATAAAAAATGCAAAGTCATAAAGTCACTAATTTATTCGGTAATTGAAAACGATTACAAATATTTAGACTAAGTTAAGCTTACACTTTTGTTGAAAATCAATTTGTACATGACTAAAATAGTAAAATAACAAAAATAACACTTTTTGATTATATTGCATATGCATTCTTGATGTTACAATATATATCAATTACCATTTTAAATAAAATTAATAGTGTGAGGGCTTCGCCAACAATTGTTATGATATTTAAGTTTTTTTCGATTGCCATTTTATATAAAATGATGAATAAATTATGCTAAGTGACGCAAATAATCAAATAGTAAATTATGTAAGCACAGAAATACCTAAAAGATTTACATACAACTAACATCAGCAATTAAAACAAGCCTTTCTATACATTACAAGAGGACAACAATGTTTTCATGGATATTTTCACACAATAAATTACTGGTAAATAAAATAAGTCTTATGTGAATTTCATATACTGTTCTTTTTTACCAACTTATAATTACAAAATATTTTCTCAGGGCTACTTATCTTTACAACACAATATAATGAGACGCACATTAGACATTTAGAAATCTATTAGCATTATAAACCTAAGAAGATTAATTCGTCAATGTTCCGACTACTATGATAATAGAATGATATCTCCTTTCGAGCTTTTCACTTTTTTGCGATTCATGTGCTGTTTTGATCACTTGTTTCTGTGTCTTCATCGCTGAAATATTAGGTTAAATAATGCATTTTAACAAACCAGAAATTTGTATAAAAGTTAACAAAACAAATTATCATCATCAAAACAATATATAAACACGCATATGTATACACGTATATGAAATTTCGTTTTTAAAATACGTGATTGAAAACTATTCATCGATTTGCATATTTAAGAGAATAGATATTTAGATCAAACAAATCTTACCAATAAATTGAATGAAGCTTCAACACACCAAGATTTTCCTCGTTGAAGGCATCGCGCCACTGTGTAAACATCATCTTTGCCTTATCGATCATATCCGTATCCTTTGAACTATATTTGCAATATAGTCGAACGAGATATTCACTGAATTGACCAGGAAGCATGGATGATATCTAATCAGCAAAAGAAATAAACATTAAAATATTATAATAGAATGCATTATTTCTTTAGTTTACACAATGAAAAAGGCAAAACTCACTTTACTAAAAATATTACAGAAACCCCATACATATACCTTGAAGTAAAATCATTTCTATTAATATTAATATTTAAATATAAATCTAACTTGTTTTAGACAATTTACCATTGATTGGTATACTAACCCTCTCTGGACGCAATTTTGTTGCTCTTTGAACACCTTGTCCAGGTTTTGGCTTTTTATAAAACCACATATTCTTAGACACAGGGTCATGAAGTCCTTTTCCAAAGTCTATTGTAACCACCTAAACATTTACGGGAAAATTAAATTAATGTATTTGTATATCGACGTGATGTATACAGTATATTATATTTAAACTCCTCCGAGTCGTTTTTTAGATTGGCTATCGTAAAACGATAAATATAGCCCTCAGTCTATGCTTACCACTACTAAGGTGCTATTAAATATATATTTATAAATACCAAATAAACTATGTTGATGTTGCATATTAACTTATCAGAAAACAGTACCTAACAGACGCATAAATTGGGGTTTAATAAAGGCTAGTCGCACATACACTATTTTCGCAAACGATTATCTTACAATATTAGATTATAAATTGTTTCAAACATTGTATATACATAATAAGCATTTTGTTTTGCATTTTAAAGTATTTCACACATAACTGGAGCATATGTAGTTATTGTATCTTTATTTGATAATATATTTTCAGGTTTTATTTGTTTTATTTACACCGTACGGGTGGGTGTGCATTCTTATTTATACAGTTTACAATAGGTATTTCAACATTGTTTATACCAATAGAATTTCTCTCTATAACATACATATGTTGTCTTTCATGCTCTAAAACTCAACAATAACATTATCGACTGTAACATACGATTGCAGAAATCCCAATTTTATCAATTTATCAATACACGATTGTTTCCATAATCAAAAAAGTAAAACATCGATAGAACTGAACTTCACTTCCTGATTAACCTTATACTTACTGATTAACTTTATTACATTTAATATTTATAATACAGTGATCGTATTTAAGTCTCATTAAACTACATAATTTCTTTATTATCGAGCACATGAGAACTTCTATACATTTCATCTGCTAATATCCTCATCTCAAATTTGTTTTGGAAATAATTTTCACTGTTAATTTCTAAATCAGCACTTGGATATAAGAAGATAAATCATTAATAATCATAGAGGGCTTTTCTCCCCAATAGAATCGTCAACTCACGTGAAGGTGGAAATCTTCTTTTTTGATTTCGTCGTGCACTTGAAGAAATCCATTCCATCCATTCCAGTATGTTTTGATCTATCAAAAAATGTTTGCCATGTGCAAGAAACATGGTTTATTAACTGGGCACAAAGCCATACAATATGAACTCTTAATGTGAAATGTATCACTTTTTAATATTTCATTTATCATAATTGTATTTATTCATATTCGATTTCAAGACTGTTTACCTTCTCTTCCACATCACCAACTTGATCCGGTGAATTCTGGAAGTATGATAAATAAAGTGGATACGTTAACTAGTTCAACCTGATAAGAGCATCATAACAAGATTATTAAATTTAAATATAGGCATTTGTATTTGATCTTTAAGTTATATTTCAAATGGTATATGCTGTACCTTCAAATATTTTACCTAATGTATAAGTTTACTCACAATTTGAACGATGTTATTTCCGACGCAAGGATATATGTCTCTCTTCTCGATCCGTTGAATGATTTCACCAGCTTTCCTTAACTTTTCATTTTGAGATGCACTGCGTCGGAGTAACTGATAATACACATCATCTGTCAGGTGTAAGAATGCTTCTGGATCCTCAATGCACTTTGCCAGTGGAATATTATTTCTGGCAAGATGATAAGATAAGTTATTAAATGATAAGTAACCATGTTTAATGAAACATTCCAATTTTTTTAAAACTTTATTATTCGTTATGAGATGTGCAATCAATGAAATCTAGCTCAGTTCCGTTTTGACATTTTGCATTTTTAGTCACGTTGGTTCATCTATATAGGCTCAAAATATGTTGACAATGGCAAATTTATAAGACATACGCTTTCAAATTTAATGAAAATAAAGCTTACCCGTATCTCAGATCGTCTTTTGCGAGTACAAACGCATCGCAGATCCTGTCAAATAATATGAGAATAGTTAACGTTAGACGTTTCTTAAAATATAGGGGAGAATGAGGTAAGTTGAGACACTTGCAAAGTGATCCTGATTTTCTCGTTATTCGAATTGGCTACAATATTGGATATTGCGACTATACTTTGGTATAGACATGAGGTTGGTAAACGGTGACAAAGCAATAAAGATCTCGCCTGTAATAAAAAGATATTCAAGTTTTTAAAAAAATGTGAAAAACGGGTCATCTTCACCCACAAGTGGTGTAAGTTGACCATGTCATGGGGAAAGTTGACCCGCTGGTATTTTTACCACTTAAAAAAATGTTTTAAAAAGTAATGGACACACACTACACAAGAAACATTCTGTTATAAATAGCAAAATATTGCAGCCGAATATCTGGTAAAACCTTTACAAAAATCATACTTTAAAAAAATTTATTTGTCAAACTTGCCTTAATTAAATATTTCTAAAGCTACATTTTAGTTTAATGTCAAAAAATCATTTTCACACAAACTTAAATATTCTCTAAGCAATTTTCCCAATATATTACATATTTAATGTGATATATTGAAAAAAACATGGCATGTTAAGCAACACTCAATAGCTTTTATTACGCCATACTAATTTATTTGGTCTTGGTTTCTCCTTTTATTTAATTTAAGTCGATATTTCCATTAAAAATGTCGTTTCGGATATCACGATTAGCACGGGATTTTAAAATAAAACATCAAAATTGATAATGTGGAGTTTGCGACCCGCCGCATTTTTCAAATAGGTCAAAATCCTAAAATATATGGCTAAAAAAATGATTGCAGTTTAGATATTATAAATATAGGTATTTGAAATTATTGGACCTGATTTGAAACCATTTCTTTTGTTTTAAACTATTATACCCCCGGGTCAACTTACCCCATCCTTGGTGGTCAACTTACCCCAATCTGACCTAAATCACAAAAATATAGTTTTCTCAAAACGTGTTAAAATTTGCTCATCAATGTTTTTGGACATAATAGAAGAACCCCCATAACATGTTTGAGATATGCTGGAACTGCTTTTGCTATGTGCAAAACACATTAAAACATTTAATTGCTAATGGCCAAACGATGGACGTGTTTTGGTGAAAAAGTGAAAAATGCTATTTTCCCCAACAAGCGAACCTGTGAGAGCAAACAGGTAAATTACCTGTATGTTATTTTCGAACAAGGTATTCATCTGGAATCGTTGATTATTAATTGTGACTAGAGTTATATGAGAAACCGGGACTGGGTCAACTTGGACACATGGTCATCTTACCTCATCCTCCCCTATACATTAAAAAAAGGAAAATTGTATACATAAAGTGAGCATATTGAAACGTAACATTTTATTGATATGGGGTCTTACATGAAATTGATTGCGTTGACCACTCTATGGTGCAAAGCCACGCTGTGAAGTCGCCTTCGGGTTTGAAACATGTTATACACTGATTCCGCTTTCTGTAAAAGAAAATTGGACCTATATTGTATATAAATTAGAATTTATGCTTAAGATTTAATCATTCCATGCTTTGTTTTTATGCCCTATCATACAAACATTTCTAAGATAAATAATGTAAATATATAACCAGAAGATAACATAAAAGGTTTGGAAAAGTGTTGAACATGATTTTTTTAATCAACACATTGATGCATTATACTATAATATTCAATGATATATTTTGAAAAGTAAATAATTCAAATGTAAAATATAAAGCAATACTATGTCTCTGGTGCATATCATGTATTCCTTTTTTCCGTCCACTTTGACTTCTAAAGCCCGCACATGATCCATAATATGCGTATCGAATGCACAAGGTAGGCCTAGGTAATAATGATCGCGGGCCAAATAATCCCACTTGTCGACATCTACGCCATTTCTCTTGTTAGCCACAATCTTTATAAAAGAGTATATGTGTTTGACGTTAGCAGGTTGTATTCATTAAACGTAATAACACGGATGAAACAACAAGGGGGAAATATAACATGTGATATTCCCCGGTAAATATAGGATAACTAACACTTTCGAGTGGACATGACAAAAATCGCGAGGCGGAGCCGAGAGATTTTTGTCATGTCCGCGAGAAAGTGTTAGGTATCGAATATGTCCCTAGGCTCTATTGTTCTCGAGATGCCTTTAAAGTCGATGTATTGATTTCAACAGTGGGGTATATACTTTTATGCCAAATATTCCCACTGAAAACAGTGTGGCATACGAATGGATTAAGTGGACCAAATAGTTATCTGTTCTATTTCCATCGAGAGAACAATAGAGTCATGGGACATAGAGTTCATAGATTCTACCAAAATGGTTATTGACCCTCGGGATTTGAAAAAAAAACTTATGCGTGTGCCCTTGTCTCCCTTCAGTTCAAATATTTTAGCAAAGAACCTTCAGTACAGTCATATGTCACAAAGATAATATTTTATTCTTTGATTAATAATGAGTTATTCACTACTCATACATTATTTTAAAGCTGTTTAAACGGGGATTCATTTAAGCAAAGATAATTAGCGATTTATTAGAAATTATATCAACCTCATAGAGAAAATCCTTTGTATTTTTACTGTAAGGCTTCCTATCTTCCTTTTTCGTTCCATTGATCTGTTGTTTAATGAAGTCGATTTCGTCGCCATTTACAACCAATTCTTCCCGGATCTCTTTGTTGTTTTCAAGGATTTTATCAAACATCTGGCAGCTCATTTCTTCATGCTTTGCAATTGATTTATGATTCGATTGAAAAAGAATTTAGGGTCTGACCACATGGGAAGCTTCTTCGAGCTTTCCCCTTTGTACAACGTATTTTTCAATGGAATCCTTAATAGAACTCATACATGGGTGCATCTTTTTAAAAAGCAACGGCCATTTTCGGTAAGGAATACTTTAAAACACGGCATATTATGAAAATAAAAGCCGGAAATAATTACACGTGTAGCAAGACCCTCTCCTCTATTTATGTGTGTATACGTATTATATTAAGTATTATATTAATTAGTTTTAGATATTAATTCTAATAAATTTAGACATTTATGAATATAAATGTTTAACAGTTTTGCCACCAATTGACCAACCTTTTTATCACTTCCGACCAGTGGCAGAAACATATTGTCAAACAGATGCGAAAACGGGCCGTGACCTAAAGAAAATCAAATCATTTTAGTGTTTATATGGATTTTGATACATATTATTCATTCCTCAATGAAAATAGCAAATAAAAATATTTAAAAAGCGAAGACGTTTATATTCAATTAGAAAGTTGAAAACAAGCCCTTTAGTTCGAGAAAAACATAATGATTATAATTGAAGGGCTCCATATGATAATTTGTTAAGTCGATTTAACATGATTCGCCAAAACGTATTGCAAGCGTCATTTTCGTATTGCCTAGTGTAAGATTATAGGTACAGGTTTTAGACTTCAATTATGATACGAAATCAATGAAATCACAATAATTTCATCGTTTTGCCGCTTGCCAATCCTTATATAAATAGCCAATTCAAAAACATAAAATGTATTTTTAATCAAAACGTCGATTTACAATATTAATATAGAGCCCTTTAATTCTTACCTAAATCATGGCACAGTCCTGCGATTTCCACGCAAAGGATATCTTTCTCATCAATATTAAGCTTCGGCTGGTGTTTTTGCAAGCGGCGCACCAGGTTTCCGGCCAAATGGCTTACACTTATAACGTATAAAGTCATTAACTATTAAGTTCCACGTTTTGAATTAAATACGATAATAGTCCGTTTGATAACCTATATACATTTTTATACTCAATGGTTTTATTTTAAATTCTTGAAAAAATACAACACCATACAAATAAAATACCCTAAAAATTGCCGAATTCTCGCTAAAATTATTATCTTGAGCTCACTGTTTGGACCATATCAAGAATCTTTTTGGTGCGAACAGGCACTTGCGTTACTTTTTATTTTAAAAAGTGCTGCGGCAATTATGTAAATAATTATTAAATTCGCTTAGTTTTGCAGATTTTCTTGAAATTCGCAGCGATATTTGTTTTAGCACCTGTCCGCATTTTTAATCTTATTTTACCCAATACAATGCTCAAATCGACTATGCCGAGCTCCAGGAAAGACTCTGGATACCACACCGAGCTGAGATAAATTGCGAAGTCGTTGAAATTGTGGTGTGTCGATGATTTTGACCAACAACGGATGGATTTGTATGCTTCCGTGTATGGGGTCGCGAAACACTTTCATTATTTTCGGGCCGTCCTTTTGCATCTGAATGTTAACAAAATGAAAAATGCCAATTTCTTACTCACAGTTGTGCGAACATAAGAAAAGTATGAATTGAAAAATGTATTTGGGGTGATCATCGTCCTACAAATATGTGATAAAATATAGAGGAGATATAATTGGGATGGAAAATATAATGTGAAGATACAATTAAAACGAATAGTTGCACCATGCCTAGCGTCTCAAAACAGACTAATTTATGATAATAATGACTACGTTTGATATACTTTTACATTTATAATACCCTGAGGATACTTACGGTGACTGATTCGTCCTTTTTCCTTGATTTAGAATCAGGTCCTTCTGAATTTCTCGGGGACGATTCTCGTTTTGTTTGATTCATCTAAATTGATGGATAAAGAGTAATATTAGCTGCTACATGAATGTGTTATATATGCAGTTTTGGACTGAAACTAGCCATTTGAATTTCGAAATAGAATTCTGGCAAAAATTAAATACACCTATACTTTTAAGATAGAGTGGGATATAAGACAAGCAACTATGGATTGCCGTTGGAAAAGTTGACAAAACTTAACACAAAGGCCTCGTAAAGTAAGCTTTGATATTTCCAATATGATACATGATACATTATTATAATTGAACCTTTATCTTTTGTCAGAGCAGTCTTGTATATTTGAAAGGGTCTTTACAAAAAAGTGTTTTGAGAAATGTGTCACACAACATATAAGGGTGTGTTTCCACGGCGGTTCTGCAGTAAAAGCTTAACATTTTTTGTGTTTCCACGGCGTTTTATCATAAACCTTTTTTTTTGTGATCGTAAAGCATTTTTGCATTTGAAATTCAATGAAATATAGACGTATGTTTAAAAAAAAAGCTTTGAAATTAAGTGGGTATGCGAGGTTTGAAGTAACGATATCTTACTTAATATACATAAGTTTATATTGATATTTTGGTACATTATAGGTGTATCATATTTTTATATATTTCACTTTATATTTTACCCATTTGTTTTGTTATTTAAGATAATTTTCACATTATTC